>JALBCR010001016.1:0-79145 GCA_030710515.1 Abscondita cerata
GGATACATTGCTAGATAATTAGAAACATAAACATAAGTTAAACATTAGAAACATTACAACGTTAGGAACTAGTAATAGCAAAATAGATAAGAAATATGTCAAATTACCAAATTATCCCACATACACAAAAGGTCTTCAAAAATATTTTCAAAATTTGATTATAAAACAGTAACCTCTAGTAGTAACAACTTGCAAAATCTTTTAGGCAATCCGAAAGACCCAATAGAAATGTGTGATAAATCGGGAATATATAAAATTAATTGTAAAGACTGTAACCAAGTATATATAGGGCAAACCAAGAGACCTATTAAAACTCGTTTTAAAGAGCACGTAGCTCATGTCAAATATCATCGCACAGATAGGTCCAGTGTTGCCATGCATATGCTTGAAAATGGCCATAAAGTAGGCGACATTGAATTAATTAAGAGGGTAGATAATAAAACGAACTTGATTCTTATGAAAGTTTAGAAATTTTTAAAACAGAAATTTGCTTATGAATTATGATGATAACGGTCCATTAGGATTTTCGGAATTATTTAAGCTTATCTAAGAATCAATTAAGTTTAACGATGCGTGATAAGCAGATAGTATATATAATCTTCCTGTTGTTTTTAATTTTAGTATCGGTATCGCTGATGATAAGAGCTTAGCTGTTGAAACACGTGTCCGAGTAATTTTGGGTGCAGTTTTTGGTGTTTTTCTGTTGGTCAATTAGACGCTGCAGTTGGTGTTCCTTTCCTTTGACCCTTATATGCAACTGAAATATTCTAAAAATACTATTATTCACATTCTATAATGTTCTCTCAACTTTATGCGGACATTTTCTTAATTCAAGATGAATTAATAAGTTGAGAAGAATTTCAATATTTCACGACAAAATCTACGAAAACAGATTTGTCTTCAAAACGTAATTATAACAAATCAGAATATTTTAGGGAAAAAGAATCCGACCTAAGTTGCGTAACAAATCGATGTTTATCATAGTGAAATCAAAAATTGTTTTTATTAAAAACTGTATCCTTGAGAGTGGCGTTGACATAGGAATTTAACATGGAATGGACGGCACAGAAGATTCTTAACACCATTTCGAATCAATACTAAAAGATAAACAGCGGTAGTAAGGTTTGTTAGTACCTACGTGCACACAAATACCTACTGTAAATACTTAAGATGTATTAATATAGTTAAATAAAGTTTCAGGTCATTATTATTTATTAGCATATAAAGCTGTTCTTAGTCTTAGATCTTATTATAACGTTTTTGTTCTGCAATGATATTCGTCGACCGGATACATTACATTTCAAATAGCGGAGTATAATACTGAACTACAGTAACCTACATGACATATAAACAACTTAATTTTATTGTTGGATACCAAACATTATTTCCAGTTGTAAGTGACCAGAAATAATAATAAAACCCGCATTCGTTAATGTTCAATCCATATATACAGGGTGGCCCACAAAAAACGAAACAGACTGTTTTTTGGAGCTATCTTACACTTTCAAAAAAAAAAAACGGTCGGACAAGTCAATTTTTGTTTGAAGGGGACATCTTCCGAAGACAAAGTCAAATGTCAACAGGGTGGCCTCGGCAGCTCCTTCAATTCTCTATAAGCTATATGCATAAGCCTCTTCTTGGAATAAAATGTATTTGGTTTAATAGAGAATTACAATACCCTTCATATAAGGTGTCACTTGACCCGCCCTGTAAATTGAGATTTTTGAGATGAGGGCTGCAGGGGCACCCTGTTCATTTGTCAGGACAAATGTTATCGTTAATGAATGTTTCTTGTAAGCATGAATTAGCATTCTCAACCACATTGCAGTATTTTTTTACTTTATTTTTTTATTTATTTAATCGTATGGTACATTTAAATATTGTATTGTGATGTAAGTGTTATGTATGGTGCCCCAGAAGATCAGTATAAACCTGTACAATGTGGTGACGAAACCGTGTGCAATTGTGGATTGGTTCGTCTTGGTAAAGCAATTACTTCAAGGTTTAGGAAACCACTAAAAACCTAAACATGCCAACCCTTACCCACCCTAGTATTCACATGTAATAATATTAATTAAGTGTGTGATGTGATTGTATTTTCTGAAATTGTGTTTCTTAATTATCCGGGAGGGTCTTGATGAACAGGTCTGGAAACCAAAGTGGTGATTACTCAGGAACAACATGTTTTTCTTGTTGACCATGGAGTACTGTAAGCTACTGATCACTTTCCATATTTTATATTTGCACCAAAAACCCCTAAAAAACACGAAAAAAAAAGAACTAAAGAAAATTTTTTTTTGACTTTTTCTAATTTTCAAAAATAGAGTGTCGGGCCCGAGCCCCTGACCAAAATAATATGCATATAGCTGTATAGAGAATTAAAAGGGCTTTCATATAAGGTACCTGTACACCCACTACGCCATTTAAGATTTTTGACATAGGGGCTGCCGGAGCCATCCTGTTGATAGTTCGGGGTCCACTTTGTCTTCGGAAGATGTCTCCCTCCAAACAGACACTGACCTGTCCAACGTTTTTTTTAAAGTAGTTAAAAAAAAACGGTCTGTTTCGCTTTCGGTGGGCTACCCTGTATAACTCAGAAGGAACAAAACTGCGTGCCTGCCTGTGATGTGTATTCGATCATTGTAAATGCGTACCTATGGAAATGATTAGTGGTAGGAGTTTATTAATTTTTAGACTAGAAAATCGTATTGTAAGTAAGAACAAACTGCTAGTTAATATTAATATTGATGGGAATACAAATAATTTTAATCATTATTTTGTTTACATCGGAATTTATAAAACATAGTTGGCTGCTATTGGAGGAAATAGATGTGTCACACGCATTCTAGAGAAAACAGTAGATTTTAAAATAATTTCATCTTTCTATACAGATATAGAACGTAGATAAAATCACCAATTACATAATTGTCTTATGCATCAATACGTTTTCGAAACTTTGGTGGGTTAAGCACTTTTTTGGTTTTGTTGTAAATTGGTTACCTTGGAAATTGAAATTGAAAGTTTCGGAAGGCGTTCTTTCGTTTTTGTCAATTCTTAGTTTGTTAAGATTATATGTACATTTTTGAAGTGGTTTATGGCAGCGAAGTTTTTTGTTTAAATTCAATTTGTTCAATACTAGCTTCAAAGTCGGAGCGTCGAAGATACAATTAATTCTCGTATCGTATTTATTACCCGATTTACAATAATTAGCAACTAGAAAGCCAGGGCGCCATTCTCAGTATAACAAGCTATAAGATTGGTTCTCTGAAGGTAGAGATACAATCAACTAGTCCACTAAAGCATCATTAAATTTGAAACAATAATAATAATGATAACTTCTGCTCGATCATCCAGAGTCCGTGTTTGGAACTAACGTAAATGAGATTAATATTAAAGCTCCGCGGGCTAGAGTTACCTCGTATGTTGTCTGCATAATTTTCGCCACTATTTCGAAACAGCTCTACAATTAGCGATATCTGGCAGCTATGAAGTGTCAATTGGAAATATAACATTGATTATAAAGTTACTAAAGATCCGCAACGCATATGGGGAAAATGTAACGTACAATTTCACCGATTTGTAGATGGCTCCACCGTCGATTTTCAGCGAAATATTTTAGTTGCTTTCTTGCGTTCGTTGAATTAGCGTCACCGTTGAACCGCTCCGAGTTTGTGCGTGTGTCTGGAAGTTATTGTGATTTGTTGTGACAATGGCTAAGTGCGAATACGTGAATTGCAAAAACAATACTAAGAAGAACAGAGACAAAAGTTTTTTTAATTTCCAATAAAAGATGTACACCGCGCCAGCGAGTGGCAAAAAAATTGTGGGAACATTGTTATTGCTCTTGTAGATATTGACGCTTTAGGAAATAAGTTAATTTGTGAAGAACATTTTTTAAGGTCAGACATAATTATAAACAATAAAAGAAAACAATTACATAAAAATGCAGTGCCGGCAAAATTCGAGAAAGAAGGTACTTATAAAGCAAATTAATATTATTTTTATTTCCTACTGAAATAGTTTTGTGTATTAACTTATCTTTCTATAGTTTTTTTTTAATTTCAAATTGATAAGATAAAGAATTATGCACTCGTTTGAAGTGATTCACATAAATTCGTCGCGTGTTTTATTAACTTTATTCCGTTTGAAAATTGATCGCATATAATTTATGATTTTTAATTTATCCAACTGTAAGTTTTTGCGCAAAAACAAAAATACAAAACAAATTTAATAGCTCATTAACAACTTATTTGTTGTTTGATTACAATGTACTAAAAGTTGTGTGTAATTAATGAGAATTAAAATTTTAAAAAGAATATTTAAAATTAAATACAATTGACTCAGCATATCTTTTATCAGTGAATTTATGTTATTTTTTTCTTCTTAGAATCAACTTGCGAAGTCCTTCTCGATTCAAAAGAAAAACTCAGCAGATTCATCTTTTCCAACTGGGTCCGAAGCGAATAAATTGTTTATGTAAATAATAACCACAATTACATGGAAATACATAAAAATGATGTTTTTATCATAAGTTGTATTTAATTTAATTTTCTGAGTGTATTTAACCGATTGACCTCAACTTGGTCGTGTTTTACTTAAAATTCCTATTTTCGAAAAAAATATATACAAAAGTTTAGATCGTTCAGGAGAAGATTGTAACTAGTTTTCGGGTAATTTCATAAAATTTAACTTATTTTCAATGTGCTGCAGATTTAACAAATTTTGAAATAAATTTGTTTTACATATAAATTTTTTTGTTTAGTTTGATGCAAACTTTTAAGAATAATATAAAATTTTTATTGTTTTATAATTACACTTCGAGATATGATCCCTCAAAATTAGTTGATTTTCAAAAAATAGGGATTTTCAAATAGCTTCAACTTTTTTCTTTGAACTTCGATTTACTTAAAAAACGACGTCGTTTTTATGATAACGTATCATATGATGTTATAACTTGTGTTAATCAGTTTATAAGGACACCGGTTGTAAAAATATTTGATGAATTATTTTAATTGTTAATTTTCTAGTCCACTTTTGAAATAAAAATTAGTATTTACAATCATTGCATTTATTTACAACGTAGACTGGCTGGCGATAAATCATCGAAACCTGATACCGTTGCTGATAACATTTTATTAAGGCTAAATGCAGTTTTACGACGGTGGAATTTGTAGTTCGCATTTTATAAGCTGGCGTCGCCCAAGTACAGTTTCATTTTTTATGAAAGGTGGGGGTTCTCCATAAGGCACGATATTTAACATTAGGTTGCGCCTCTTAAAGAACTTTTTACTCAATGACCAAAAATCTTATTTTGTGTTGCAAAAAAAAAAAAAAAAAAAAAATTGCGTGGGTCAACCCGGCTCAGTGCATGATCCGCGAGTTTTCGACTCTCAGGATTACAATGTGGGCCTGGTGCTCAGAATTTCCTTAGCAAGTTAACACAGCGACAACAAAATGTTAACTACTGTTTGTCAGGAACCAGAATAATTGTAGAAAACTCTCTTGCTCTTCTTAAAGCAGATTTCGGAGTTTGCTGGACAGATGACTAATGACTTGATGTGTTTTACACAATATATACTCCCAATGATTTGATTGACATACCTTTAATTATTGAACAGGATGTAAGGAAGGTCCTACAGAATTAGTGGACCCCATTTTGCAAATGCCCAAGTCAATAGAGCAAACAATAATTACATTTTTGACAAAAATAATAGTAGGATACCGCCTGTGCCATGAAATTGTAAATAGTATAATAGCTATTTATGTGATAAGTGCATAATAACGAAATTCGTAGATCCGTGATTTTTTGAGATGTAACGTAAATCTTTCGGAAATTAGAATACGTACTTAATGTGTGCAAAACTCAGCAATTTCAGGTAATTAGTTTATGCATAATTGCGGTTTAAATTTTTTTGATGCAATATATTCAATCAAGGCTGAATGCTCGTATGGTGGTCTAATAGTCAGAAATAAAAAAAAGCTTTGAAGGTGAAATGGAAAGGAACAAAACAAATATTCTCATTTTATGATAAAATGCTGTTCACACGCGAAAAATGTATGAAGAGATGACTTAAATTGACCGAGAACGAGCGAGCGTAGGAGTGGTGGGGGTACCCGGCCACTAGCACCGTTTAAGGGGACTGCAATTATAAACCCGCTGCTGACGCCTTTTACTCAAAATCATGTCTCGGGCAATAAAAACAAGTTACGCCCATGGTACATATATAACTTTATGCAGGGATGAAGATTATCTAAATGAAAATTTTAGAAATAAATAATTGAATTAATTTTATCCTCCAAAATTAAAGTTGAAGACTTATATCTTAATACGGATTCCTCGAAATAGAGGGAAGAAATAAATCACTTCCCTAGATTCAATCGTGCCGACGTTTGCTTGACCTATGCGGGCTTTTTCAAGGCTTCTTGAAATTAGGGCGTGACAGTCACATCTAACAATATGTTCGTCCGTTCGTGCTATAGTGTGTCTTATTAATATATACTTATCTATTTAATTTATAAATCTTTCAATTTGTGACGGCCGTTAAACTTAGTTATTAAGTTATTGTAGTGATTTAATTTCTTCCCTCGACTTCAAGGAATCCGTATTAAGATATAAGTCCTCAAATAAATTAAATTTTCCACCTATATATAGTACTGCTTTGAGATTTAAAGCGTAACTAGGGCAGCTAGTAAACAGCGGTAACCTTATTGTTAAAAATTTCAATTTCATTTTTGTGTTTGCCATCTTTCGCTAATTGTGCGGCCTTTTAAATAAAGAAAATAAACGAAGTCGATGAGGCTGCGGCAAAAGCAAGAAACAGTAGTTTCGTTCCTGAAAAACCTTTTTGAAACAGGTAGCTTTAATATTTGGGATAGCTGGAGCATGGCGAAAATAAGAGCTTGTTCAGTTAGAAGTTGATGATATCCAGGACCTGCAATCTTCATTACTGATCACTTTACGAGATACTAAAACCAAAAGGAATAGAACGTTCAGTGTATTCGACAACCTTAGATTGCCAACTATGCTTTACTGACGACACCTTACCTCTAAAATTTCAGTAGAATCAGCACATTGTTCAAATAGATAATAAAGTCTAGTCGAACAATTTCAGTATGCTAAAATTTATTTCGGAACCCAAAGTCAGTGACAGTACTCTCAGTACATTTCGGAACGTGTTTCTAGTCTAGACCCATACCAGTTGAGAGACAAATAATAAAGCAACGTCCCCTGATGTTGGTGATGACGTTAAGAAGTACCAATCACATACCCAGTAGAACAACCCGACAGTAATTACCAGGAAGGAAAAAAACTATAAGAAGAATTATGCATCACGTGTTCTCGTAAAAGACGAGCGGATCTTGTCACACTTGGATTAACGACCCTAAAGTGTTACAACGAGAAATTTGTGAACTAACAAAAAGTCAATGGCATATCATACGCCAAGAACAATTTAAAATGTGCCTAAAAAAATTTTACTAGTCGATTTTTAATCGTAACAGCTTTCAGTTGTAGTAAAACCCCACACGCTCTTCTTACATCTTCTCAATAAGTTGCATTTCTTTGTTTGTGTTAATAGTTTTTAGATTGGTTGAATAAGAGATTAAAAACTAAGAAGGTGAAAAAAAGTACTTTTGAATCTGAAAGTGCAACAGTGTTCCGTGTCTACATGCTTACAGAAATTTTTGTTTTTGAAGTGATGGTACATAGTATTCGATGCAAGGACAACTCCGAACTGTTCAGAGTGGACTATAATGGAACAGTTGGAACACTTTAAATAATTGAAATAAAATTAATGTTTAAATTAAAATTAAAACTACATGTCATTTCTGCTAAAACATAAATATAACCTAAAAGTTTGTGCGACCTTGCTCCTCGCTCCTCTTCCACCATTCGGAACAATTTCTTCTCGATTTTAGGTAGGTACACCAGGGGACGGAGAAGGTAATTTTGGAGTAGTTCGAGGACTCGACAGATTCTAACATCGAACAACAAACTGTTCCAGGAACTACTCCAAGTAACTCTACCTGCTACCTCAAATAAAGCTATTGTGCAATTAAAACGAGTGGAACGTTTGTGCAAGTCTATTTACGCCACTTATTGTGAACTATAACTTGCTAAATTCAGATTCATATTGTCACATATGTCATAGAACAGGGATTAAGAATCTATCACAATCAATTCGGTGGTAGAGTTGCAGTAATTGATAATTTACTGCTTTGTTTGAGTTTGTGGCACGGTACTAGCGGAAAGCGTGTTATAGACTTGATCAGCTCTAAGTTAAAGCCTTACTCTGTTCAATTCAATGGGATTTCAAATCTTAAAAAAGAAACCATCCTGCAATACCCGATAATAACGGATGTCTTGTTGCTGATTGTGGTCTGCAACTTATATATAATCAAAACTTAGTTTAAGTAAGTAAATAAAATACTGCCTATATTTTTGTTTTAGGACAATATTTAGGTAGTCATCTCGCTAGGCATGTCGATCTTCCTGGACATGACGTAGATGATTTCCATCATGCCGGAGCATAACGGTCTGTTGAATGTTGATAGAGGATTATATATTAGCCCATGTAGTGGACAGCAACTAATGGTATACAATGCGCAACTAAGCACTCATTTTAATCAGAAATGTATACATAACGGAAATTAAATCGACTATTTCTCTCAGAAAATTTCAACCAATCATACTAACGCATATTAGAGAAATCACCTAGCAACGGATGAATATCACAGAGTATTCGATGCACCATGAAAAATACACGGGTATTTATACTTGTGCTTAGAGTGAATAGTTTTTGACATTTTATAAACATTTGAACTATTCAAAACTATTTATTGATTTAAGTTTACAATTGTATTTGAACAATAATAGTTATAGTTATAGTTAAGATATTATTGCATGAAATTTTCTTCGGGAAATAGTCCTCGATATATCCTTCGTGCATGCCATTTCGGGTATTTGGCATGCACTTGAGATTTAACTACTGAATACAACCTTTATATTATGCAATACTGCCCTGTAATTACAATTTAACAAGCTTAAGCATCTATATCGTATTGCTAAACTAATAGTCAAAAAAATTCAGGCTATGGATTATGTGGTCATTCGCTATTACCCAAAGTCTGCTTTTAACAACATACATTTGCATAATATGTGAAGCAGTGTTTTTCTAAAAATTCTATACTTAAAATTATTGTTTATCTTCCCGTGAAACAACCCAACTTTGAATTTTTCCCAAATTTATCAATTGGGTTGAATTCCGTAATATGTGGCGTAATTTGTACTTTCTAGCGATTTGATACACTAAACAATAGATTGGCTTTGACCGTAGTAGAATTATTTAAACCCCCTACAATCACTTCTTTTATTTCAGGAAAAGCCAATTGCTCAATGGAGGTTAGCTGTATTATTCTGAAACCGACAAACCATAGCGTTTACTTACTTCTATACTTATACGTGGCGAAAAATGTAGCAATGTAGCGCCGTGACATTTACGTGATTTTTACATAACGCTGTTGAATGCTCGCACAAGAATTAAGCTTCCATAATCTATAATAAAATATATTTAAATTTCCAAAACAAAACTCAAGTTTGACATTGTTCATAACAACACTGAAAATTATTAGATGAACACGGCGTGACTACCCTACACTTTGGCCGCGAGAGACAGACACATATTTTCGTAACCTACAGCTTTTGATGTGTCTCCCTTCTTGAATAACTGTTCCGTTTTATTTCCGTTAGAAATTTTCTTACCATTTTTAAACGAAAAATTTACGTAACACCAATGAGATATTGTGTTCTATATTCTTCTTCATATGAAATGTACCACCCAGAATTTCAAATTCTGACAAAATGTTGCTTTATTATCAAATATTAAACTATGAAAAAATCTACAAAAGAAGAACAAGAACTAATAATGTGTCCCATACCTAATCACATTAATTCAAACATTTTGTTTGTGGCATCTGTCAGGTGCTTTATGTTCTCCTGTGGCATTCGTAGCATGTTGGTGCATTTCATATGAAAGTGAGAATATATTACTACCAAGATGATAACGACTAAATCATAAACTTAATTATACTCAGTATACTATTGGCGCGGAGTAATAAACCTGTCAGAATTATCGAATCTCCCGTATTGCAGTGGCGTAGGTACCTGATATGTTTGGAAAATCATATTTTAGTAGGTAGATATATTATAATACTAAAATATACCTTGATATGAATTATTATGTGGTTATATGTTATTTAATTTATTTGTATAGTAGATCACATTACAAATTTTACTTCTTATGTATTATATACCATTATTTTTGTATCTTGGTATAATACCCACATCTACGGCTATGATTCTCGTTTCGTCAGTACCTGGGCTGATGGCAACGTGTGTTGCACAGATTAAACTATTGTTCTCAGACCCTAGATGGGTCGATATGCTGCAAGAGCGGCACAATGATCGTATTTTGGTTAGAATTTATTGGTTGTTACTAACCGTAGAAGTACCAGCTTTCACAAGAAAATAAAGAATTATTTCAAGCAATTATGATTTATTACTCCGTGCCAATAGTATACAGACTTTATAATTGTTACAAATTCATAAATTTCGGCATATTAATCGTTGGTATACATAAACAATAACAGATACAAAAATGTTGGTATTACATTCTCATATTAAACTCCCTGTTATATTTAAGATATAACTTTTTTTAAATTAATAAAAAAATATATTCCTAGAAATGCATTGCAACAAAAATTAAACCTACCGTCTAAAAGGACTTTGATAGGCATGTGGATCCCACGTAGCCCATAATTGAGCAGATATAAATGGAGTTGAACAAACTATGTGCATAACTATAACAGCCACAGTTTGTTTCACGGTGTTAATTTTCGCACGTGAAATTAGAGGTATTCGTTTGCTTGGGAGTTGGCTTAGTGTGATCGCTTTGTCTATGGCGTACACCTAATTCACCAAGCGAACTTCTCCATATTTCCCGACAAATGCAAGTGTAGGTCACTATTAACACCAACAAGGGGACTACAGAAAGACAGAAACTCCATACCTAAAAATAAACGTAAATAATATTGAAGTGTTGAGTATTTCATGGGACAACAATTTTAATTATTTCAACTATTTAATCACTTTTGTATGTTGACCTGCTTTACATTCATTGTTAATTAATTTACATTGAAATTTTAGCACTTATATAAAACTTATTAATATGAAATGACTTATTATTTAGCAAAAACGAATAAATTTTATGAATAAATTTCATAATTTATTTGAACATTCATTTAAATGAACATTGAGTGTAATTAACAAAATTGAAAAGCGATAACTGGTGACAAACACAAAAAACGGTTTATTATCCAGTTACGTTATTTACTTTATTATCACTTTGTAATCGATTATTAAAGTATTGAATAAGCTTGGCATAAAGGAAATGCTTAAAATTGGTAGGTAGACAATAGAATAGGGAATGGTGTAAAATTAATCTTTTATAGTAATTAATATTCAATTATATTTCACTAATTATTGGCATTTGAGTAAATAATTTATAACGGTATTTAGGCATCCAAGAACTTTTCAGTATTTATAATGTCCATACAGTGTCAATCACTGTTTATCAACTGAGAATTTTTCCTTCAATTAATGTGACTTATATAATTGTAATGATTAACACATCACCATTTTTTGATGATACTTTTCAATTGTTCGGACCCAATGATTTTACTCAAATAGAATTAGGTTTGATAATGCTCTTGTTATGTGTGGCGACAATGACTCTCTCACTAACATTGCCCTTAAGAGAGACGACAGGTTTAATTTGGGTTGGGGTACCCGCAACACAAAAAAAAATATACTTTAATTTTTTTTTTTTTATTCAATTTAACTAAAATAAATTTTTTTTTTTATTATAAATTAGAATATAGCATATAACCTACACCACAAACTAATAACACCAATTAAGGGTATTATTCAGTTCTCGTGTTGAATACGAAAATTGGCATTTTTAGATTCGTTCCTATGAAGAACCTGTCAGAATTAAAATACGAGTCTCTATGTAGAAGAATACGTTAATCTATTTATTCATATGCTACAAAAGAAAAACTTAAATTAAACAATAAATAAATATACCAGAACGTTATTATAAAAATCGTTCAATTTCACAAAAACGTCATTTTACTAAAGTTTTTGTTGTTATCTTCATGTAGCACCAAAGTAATAGAAATTAGTATGAAATTCTACTATCAATCTTTTTTAAAATCTTATAATAAAGTTATAATTTGAAATATAAAATAAAATAACTGACAAATATTTCGCTGAAGTTGAAGATCAAAAATGATTTTAGGCAACCCACAATACAGAAGCAGAAAAGGATTATCTATAATCCTTTGTTGCCCATTGTAAACTGAATTACTTGAATTCGAGACTAAATTATACCTGCGTTGACGAAAACTACCAGATGTGCAAACAAAACTTTTTATTCAAAATAACAATATTTGCATTTATTAATAATGAATTTTCACTTATGTAATAATTAGTGTAGGATATTTTTAAAACTGTTTATTGAATAAATTCTTCGCACCAGTAACAGTAAATACCAATTATTTTAAATATGTTTCTCAGGTGGCGCGTTTCGTGAATGCCTTGGATCTATAATTTCGGGAAGTAACGACTGCATATAGAACTGCTTTAGTTTGGGAAGCATGTTAGTTTTCCAAAAATGTTCGTCACGTTTTATAATTTCTATGGAAATAGATTTTGGCGTCCAAACAACAAAATAACACTTATCCCTTTCTGTAATGTTTAATTGACCTTGCACTTGATACATATAATTATCAGTTTTTTTAAATTTAAGTTGCTTATTGTCAACTTCACAAAATTTAATTTTTTTATTTATGACTGCTTCTTCGGGTGTTAAATCTTTCGCATTGTAGGGACACTTTATTTCTAAAATGGAGTCACTATTAATTAAACCATCAGGCGACGCGGCTAAAAACGGATAATTTTTATTCACAAATAAACCACTGGGATTAACAATTACGTTCATTAGTTCTTCAAAATCTTGAATTGCCCTGTGCTCGTTCTCGACTCCATATCGTGTAGCCGCATTTCCACCAAATGTTTGGTACAGAACATATTTTACTGTATTTGCACATGATGTTGTACATCTTAATTTGCAGATACGTCCAAAATTTGAAGCAGTCACTCTTTTACGACGTTCTTCATGCCAACGGATTGTTCTATGTTGTCCTATGGTGTCTTTAAAAATGTTATCAATGTTTACTGATAAATTTTCTAGAAATTGTTCTTTAGCTATCTCGACGTCAGTATTTAGCATATCTGGGAGCATTTCTGAAGCTTGTGGGCCGTAATCTTTATCTGCGCCATAAAAGTGTTTCGTTCTGAATCTTTTGGATTTTCCTTATTCGGACAAACGTCGCATCGATTTTACGATATGGTGAAACTACCAACTTCGTTATTAGAGATGGTTTAGAGCGGCTTCTGCTTGCTTTTGGTAAGATCGCCGATGACAAAAGTTTACACGCTTACCACCAACAAATTTTGCCACCTGAGCATTATATTGCTCGCGAATTAGTGGTTAACGTCATATATTAGACTATTTGAATAACTTGCTACTCGACGTACAGCAACCATCAAATTTTCAAAAATACCACTCTCTTTCAACTGCGGTACCATGTTTATTTCGTCAAATTTTTCATTTGTGCAAAAATAATTCCGAGAGTTGCACCCAGCATGATCGCCCAAAATATGGTTAGGCCCGTTTAAAATGTCCATCTCTAATTCCTTTATTTTATCGTTCATTAATCCTCTTTGATTTTTCCTGAATTCGACGGCCTTTATTACCGCAGTACGGAATCTTAGAATATTACCAGAAATCGCGTTTTTGAGTTGTTTATCAACATTGGGTTTTTTAATGCAGTCTTTAATTTTGTTTAAATAATTTCTCAGAATATGATTTTTACACTCAATTTTTGAACCACTATTGAAGGACCGTACGGCATACACTGTACTAATTTGCGGTAAACACTACTGTCACCATCGCCGATTAATTTAATAAATTTAATGCCATAAAGTGATACCGATGCTTGAAATCCCTCCACAATAATTGCCGCTTCCATTCCAGTAGAAGGACCCTTCCAGTTCTTGAAACATGTGTGTTCGCGGCATTGATTGTTTTATACAGGTCTTTTCTAGCACATATAATACAAAATTTATTTTAACGGCCATATAAATTACTTTCTTTGTTCGAGCTCAATTATACACGCCACACCAGATAAAGCACTATAATTTGTGCGGTAGGATCTCTTGCACCAAGCACCATCAGCGACAACTGCTATGTTAGCGTGTCCTTCTTTGTCAATCTCCCCATTAGCTTTGGCTATCTTTTTCTTCTTCGGCAGCCCGTTTCATGGCATCAACAGCTGCTTCATTTAATATACCCGAAAGTTTATCGTGATAGTCTGCGTACGTACCACTTGACGGTGCAGGAATGTTTAGCACCGCTGAAAATTCAGTAAGTTGAGCATATCCCGATCCAATAGACATAATCCCAGAAACCGCGGCTAAATTGACATTCATGTCCGTACTTTCCGGGTTTTCTGTTAAAACAGTGTCTAAACGATTACACATGTTGCATTGAATTGTAAAACAGAAATAAATCCTCTACGTGTCTCACTAACAATGTCCATATTAAAAAGAACAACCAAATCCATCGTGTTTTAATTGTTTTAGGGCTCTAAGAAAGTAACTGATATCAACAATTCGGCGCCCATGGATGCTAAACTTATCTTCCTTTATTGGTGGTTTTCCACCTCAATTTCCAGTTCGGAAGTTGTTGATCTTCGTTTCCAAGTTCTACGTTTTCAAGATTTACTGTCGCACTATTCAACATAGAGTTATTTTGGGGTAGAACTAAATCTGAAACATTTGAAATTACTGTTTCAACTTCGATAATCCTATTTTCATTTATATTCAGCGACGCAGTAGATGTCGTAGACATAGGTGAAGATTTTTCTTCGCAATGCTGTTTAGCAGTCCTGACATTCTGCATTCTTTTCCTAATACTAATTCGTCTCGTACTCAATCGCGGAGTCTTAGAAAGATACGTCTTGTTCCGCCCCATATTGAAAACGATTAATTCCAAACCAAAATCAAAGTCAGTGAGAAAGGCAAAGATCAAAATCCGGATACAAAAATCAAATAGAAAATAACAATAACAAAAATAACAGTAACAAAATCCAACACAACCACAACAATATAAACACGTTCGAAAGATTGAAATACAAAACTGGCAAAATTACAACTTTTTCAACGACTTCACCCTTTCTCCACCGTAACGGTTACCACGATGCAGGGATGCGGATTAGTCATAAACAATCATCTTGTTTATTCGTCTTTTTAAAAAGTAGCTCTACATTACAAGAAATGAAATACCTACTAGTATAAAAATGTTTGCATATAAAATTGAGTTGTATCATGTATAATAAAGAAGTAATTGTTTAACTAATAAGTAATTATTATCGCAGTCCGACAAACGCTTCCAATCGATTTGTATATTATGTGAGTAAATACAAAAAGTAACAGAAAAATGTCAATAACATAGCAAGGGTTGGAGCAGGTATATAAGCATAAAATTGACAAATGCTAATATAACCAAATTTAGAAACCACTTCAATGAAACCACTCAGTGTAAACGGATTACAACGTTTTACAACCCGGGTTGTCTTAGTCTTTTACATTTTGAAATACTTGTCGAGTTTTGCTTTTGGGTTGCTTATGTTTAGGGTAGTACGATTTTCAATTTTACTGAATGATACCCTTAGTAAACAAATTAAGAGTCCTATTAACCACGTGACAAATTTCAAACTCGTTTACTTTCCTCTTACGTCTTCGCGAAATATATATGTCTACAAACGTGTGTGTAGTTGAATATGGCAACGTCGTAACGTTCAGCACTTCTCAAAGCTGATAAGAGCGCTCGCATTTTGTTTATTTTCACTTCTTATTTAGTCGAATCAGGTTTCTGTAAATATTGGCAGCTTTAATTTTTTTGTTCATTGATGTATTTCGACTTTGAAAACATAAAAATCGAGAACGTAATAATAATAATAATAATTTATTCCAATTATTTACATACTAAAAGCAACAATAATGAAATATAAAAAGGAATTAATCCTGTTCTAAAAGCATAGCTTGTGTTACGTATTGAAATTCAAAGAAGTACAATTTTTTTTATTTTCTGAGAACAATCAAGTGGTTATCAAAATAATTTTTGCGTACGACAAAAAAATTCTCAAACATTTGCTGCGCCCCATAAATCGCTATTTTTATGTTATAATTTAGATTAGATCAGAATTTTTTTTTTGCTCAGTTATTACATTGATATATGTAATGAATGGTGTAATATGTATTCTAACATTTGCAAACGCGAATTGTTTACTGTTTTCACTTGTAATCACAACGATCTTGTCACTAGAATGTAACATCACATTTTTACGAGAAAACTACCTACGGATGATTCATATAATTCAAACAAACAACACCACACACAAAAAAAACTCTGTAACAAAATACTCACTACCTAAACACCGCAAATAAATAAACAAAGCATGCAACGACTGTAGCTTTGATTTCTTATTTTCATTACAACGTTGCAACATTTATTGTCACCATACAGATGTCGCCTCTGAACAAACGATAAATATTTAAAACGCTATTACATTTTACTATAAAAGTATAAATAATTGAAATACATTTTGTCGATAATATAGCACATAGTGCTTAGAAAAATGTAGGAAAGAGTATTTTATGCCCCTAATCATTTCATTTAACAAAAAAAAAATTCAATTCTTGTAATTTTTGTTTTTAGACTTTCCTACATTCTTCACAATAATCACTATCGGCTTGTGAAAACAAAATGTTTTTCTCTTGTGTATTAAGTGTATAATTCCAAATTGCGTATTTCACCAATATGGCACCGCTTTATAAGCCTCTTAATTAGTGGTTCCAACATGTGGTTGTGAAGTGAAGCCTGTATAGACGTTAAATAAAATTAATTGTTAAAGTGGTAAACAAACTGAAAAATACACGAAAAATTAATAAGTGCGTGGTAAATAAGCCTTAAAATAAAAGTTAAAATGGAAAATTTAAATCAACCGGCGCCGATGGCCATGGATGGAGATCTAGGTGCAGCATGGAAAAAGTACGCGAAATCGTTTGAGCTGTACCTGATTGCAACAGGAACCAAAGAACGCAATGCAAGTAATGTGTTAACAGCTTGTTTATTACATTGCATTGGAGAACAGGCAATTGAAATCTACGAAAATTTTGATTTTAAAGATGAAGCCGAAAAACTAATTATGAAATAATTAAACAAAAATTTGAAAATTTTTCACACCTAAAAGTAACAAAAGTGTGGAAAGACATAAATTTAATACAAGAACTCAGATAAGAGGTGAAAGCGTTGAACAGTTTTTTTAATGAGCTTAAAAAATAGCTAGTAATTGTGAATTCGGTATCATGCGGGATGACTTGATAACTGATCGAATTGTATGTGGCGTGTACAATGAAAAAATCAGAGATAGATTACTACGTCAAACTAATCTAACTCTTGATAAGGCATTGAAATTTGTAAAATGGCCAAACGTACCAAAGTTCATATTAAAGAGATAGTGCAAAAGACTCAGGTGGGAGTAAAATCAGAAGAAGTTGGAGTTCGAGCGGGAACCAGCGGCAGCACAAGTACGAATCAACCGTTATCAAAGAAATGGTATCACCAGAAACACCAACATCGGAAAAATCACCCACACAACAAATCAAGATATGGAATGCCAACTACTAACACAACACAAAATTATAGCTGTCGAAAATGCGGTAGTAACCATCCATACAAGAATTGCCCTGCGTACGGTCACGTATGTATGATATGCAAAAACAAAATCATTTTGCCAAATGTTGTTTATTCAAATTTATTAAAAATCAAATAAATAATGTGAATATAGAGGCCGATGATTATGTTTAGGTACGTTAAATGCTATAGATCATATAAATTCATTTAATTGCCGGATGACTGGTTCATAAACGTTAAACTAAATTATGTTAACCAGATGCTGAAGTGTAAAATTGATACGGGTGCAAAAATTAATGTAATTCCTGAGTACATGTTCTTCAATTCTCTGATGCAAACGTTGATCTAAACTCAACTAATATTCAGGCAAGAAATTTTGAAGGTAAGCAATTAAACGTGCCTGGGTTCTTGTGTATTGAGTGTAACAATTAATAAGGAAATTCCGTTAATTGGATTACCAACCATTCAAAATTTAAATATTCTAATAAGAAATTATACAAATGAGATTTGTACGGTGAATAGTATGACTCACAATTGTAAAGAGATTATTGAATAATATCAGTTCTTGTTTAAAGGGTTGGTAAGATAAATTGTACAGAAAACTATTAATCTTAGATCGTTATTAAAGAAAAAACGTAGAATGGTTATGGCTTCAATTTATGAAAATGAATTTAATACAATTAAAAAATTATTAATAAATAGTCCGCGTTAAGATATTATGATGAAAACAAAGGATATAGTGTTATCGGTGGATAGCTCAAAGGATGGTGTAGGAGCTGTTTTGTTGCAAGACAGTTTACCAATTGCTTATGCGTCAAAAAGTTTAAATGAAACACAAAAAGGGTTATGCACAGATAGAGAAAGAAATGCTGGCAATCACATTTGGTTGTCAAAAGTTTCATCAATATCTGTACGGTAAAATTTGTTGTTGAATCGGATCATAAACCGCTTGAAAATATTTTCAAAAAACTTTAGATAGTTGTCCATTAAGATTGCAAAGAATGCGCATAAGTTTACAACCGTCTGATTTGTTACTTAAATATAAACCAGGAAAACAATTATACTCAGCAGACGCGTTATCAAGGTTCGGTCAAGACGATAAAAATTTGAAATAATTGAAATTGAAATAGAATCCCAAATTGGTTTAATCGAAAGTAGTAACCGTATTAGTAATGATTTTTCAAAAATTAAAAATGAAACTGAAATAGACAATGAGTTAAGTGAAGTTAAAATTTACATTAAAAAGGCTGGCCGAAAATAAAAGGATTTACCCGAATATATTAGGCAATACTTTAAGTATAGATTTAATTTAGGTATTGTTAATGAGTGCATAATGTTAGGTAATCAATTTGTGATACCAAAAAGTATGCGTCAAGAGATTTACAATAAGGTACACTATACACACATGGGAATTGAGAAAACTATTAGCAGAGCGCGAGAACATGTTTTTTGGCCAAATTATATTAAAGAAATTACCGATAAAATTAAATCGTGTCACTCATGTTTAACTTATAAAAATAGTAATCAAAAGGAACCGTTAATAAATAGACAATTACCATCAAAACCATGGGAATGTGTGAGTACAGACCTATTCGAATTTAAAAAATAAACAATACTTACTTGTGGTTGATAATTATTCTAAATATCCGGAGGTTATATGTTGTAATCATAATACTACAAGTGCAAAAATTATAGAATGTTTAAAAATGATTTTCTCTAGACATGGAAAACCTCACATTTTGTATAGTGATAATGGTCCCCAATTTACATCTCATAATTTTGTTCAATTTGTGTCTGACTGGCAAATAATGCATAAAACTAGTTCACCAAGGTATCCGCAATCAAACGGTTTTATTGAACGACAAGTACAAAATATAAAAAATTTGTTTAAAAAAGCATGTAATGACAACAAAGACCTATATTTAACTTTATTAGAATACCGAAATACTCCATTAGGTTATAACAAACCATCTCCAGCGCAGCTTTTATTCGGTAGAAGAATATTGGGACAATTACCTACTAACAATAAATTATTAACACCTACAAACAGATATCAAAACTATAAAAATTTCTTAAAAACTAGACAAATTAAACAAAAACAATACTACGATCGTACAAGTCAAGTTCGACCAAAATTTCAGATAAATGATGAAGTAATGATTCAAAATTATACACTAAACAACAACCTAGATTATTGCAATTGATCCACGACCTAGAACATACAAAGTATTTAATTACAAAACTCACAGAGAATTAACTCGTAATAGTCGATTCTTACGAAAATGCAAATTAACAAACGAGCATAAAAACAAATGCAGCAGGAATTATTAGAACAGTACTTAGAAACGATTATTATGAAAGAGGAATGAAAGATGAGAATGAAAGGTTAATCAGTGTAGAAAATAAAGATAGCAATGATATGGCAACAACAACGGAGCCGGTAAAACATGTAAATGATGAAAGTGTTGAGAAAGTACAAGATCCAAGTACTAGCAACACCTTCATTAATAACAAAGATTTTGTTAGTAATGTAAGACCTAAAAGACCAATTAGATTGCCAAAACGTTTCAAAGATTTTATAATGTAAAGTAATGTTGTGTAATGTAATGATTGAATTGATTATGTAATTTAAAAATGTAAATTTAAGTTAAGTTTTTAAAAAAAAGAGATGTTACGTGTGGCGACAATGATTCCCCACTAACATTGTCATGAAGAGGACACTTCCGGTTTGGGTTAGGGTACGCACACCTAGTAAAAATATAATATACTTTTAGTTGTTCTTATTAAATACATATAATCAGTGAGTCGTTTTATTATAAATTAGAATATAGAATATAACAGCTCTAGCTAGATAGATAAAACATTAGCATTTTTATGCAAAATCAATTGCAAAACTAAAGGCCGTTAGTTCTGTTATTTACCTCCACCTAAAAGTAACATACACAACACCATGAATCGTTTATGTTTCACAGGTTGTAAGTAACCCTTGTGTGTGTATCTTTGTGTTAATAAATTATTTACGGAACAAATCATTTAGTTAAACATTACTTACCATAACATTATATCAGTATCAGTTCACAAATGAGATCGAGACTGAAAACAGGATACATCGTAAATACAAAGAGTGTTTATTCAATGACAAATGATGTTAAACATATACTCTTCCCGTTGAATAAAAAGAGATACAGTTTCACAAAAGAATAAAATAAAATTCTACCTTTTGTTTAAGATAAAATGCATATTAGTATTTAATCAACTAACAATAACATTTTTTTTATTTCGGCACTGTTACGTTACTTTTAAAGACATGTTTTGCATTGAATAGATTTAATATATGAGATAGCACGAATAAAGAAACCCAAACAAAGCGACAACTTACATTACCACTAACCGTTCTCACAAACGATTTCGATGTCAAGATTAAGAAATCAAACATGTTTCTTTCGGTCCAATGCTGAAGACATCCAGTCCTAAATCTTCGAGCACCGCTTTAGAGGATGATCCACATTTTCTTTCTTCATTATGTGGTCGCTACTCAAGCCATGTCGTCTTTTAAAAATCTTTCTTTGTCTAAATGGAATCTTACTTTTTCTGGTGATGGTACTGTCTTTTTGTCTGATTTCCTTATGTTGAGAAGTATTTTTAGCTAGGGGAGTATCTTCTCAACAACTTTTTTGCTACTCGAGGGGGAACCATTGGTCAGTTTATGTCATGTTATGCAGAGCTTGTTTCAAAAACTCTCTAAACGTCTTTCGGACGCTCAACAATTAAAAATAATTAAGCGTAATTTAACGCCATTCTATCAAGCTGCATTAGTCTTAGCTTCCGTGGATAGTCTCTCTGATTTAATCACTTTAGGCCGACAGATCGAACTCAACAAGTGGTCTATATTCGAACCTTCTTTAGCCTACAGCTCTGACTCTAACTCATATTCGTCTTTATTGTCGACACTAGAGACCTTAACAAAAATTCCCTTACCATAAATCATTCTCAACTCTCTTCTCTTTAAAAGTTTACTCTTCAAACTTTTCTTGATTCTACTTATCATACAATCTCTCCAGTGTTAGGATGTACTTCACTAGTACAACATATAATTACTACATCAGCTGATCCTATTAAGCAAAGGTATTACCCTTTATCTCCTGTTTTCAAGAGATTGCTAATTAAAAAACTGAAAGAACTAGATGCGATGCTAGCGTTAGGTGTGGTTGAACATTCGCAGTCACCGTGGGCTAGTCCTGTTGTCTTGGTGAAAAATAAAGATGGACACTATCATTTTTGCGTGGATTTTCCCAAAGTTAACTAGGTAACTATAAAGGGTAGTTATCCGTTGCCATACATCTCTTCTATTTTAGGACTGCCTTTGCGATGCTCGTTTTCTTTCTTCGTTAGACATCCGCTCAGCATACTGGCAAATTCCTTTAACTGAAGATTCGAAGGAAATTACTGCCTTTACTGTGTTAAATTGAGGTCACTTTCAGTTCACTAGAATGCTTTTTGGATTCATAACTCACCAGCTACATTTCAGAGCCTGATCAATCAAGTCTTAGATGCAGATTTAGAATCGTACTGTTTTGTTTACCTGGATGACATTATTATCGCTACTCCTACCTTCGACAAACGCTTGGAAGTCCTTTCTAAGATTTATGATTGTCTTCTTTCTTCTGCTCTCACTATTCGTGCCGATAAATGTAAATTTTGTCTACCCGAACTACGGTATCTGGGATACGTTGTCAATAAAGATGGACTCTTAGTGGACCTGAGAAAGTTTTTGCCATCCTAAAGATTACTACTCTTTATACTGTGACTGATATCCGACGCTTTATTGGAATGACTAGTTGGTACCGGTGTTTTATTCCAAACTCTCACTTCTCTTTAACGTTCCTTACTAAAAGAATTCCCATTTCCTCTGGACATCGAAATGTCAGCAATCCTTTCAGCATAACGTAATTATTTGCCACACGAATTGGTGTGTAGCTTTTGAGTTAGTTATCGGTAGATCAGTACAAAACTTTTACACTGCGTTTGCCTTCTACAGAGGCGTAGTGTACATTTTCGGCAAATGTATATGCCGGCAGTTTGACCTGTATTACTATTAAACTGTTGAATTATTACTTGATTGATTTATATTGTATCTATATGTATGTGTGTATATCGTTGAAATGGAAGTCTAGTCATTCCATAATTATATTTCTACCATCCTACGGTTTGTGTCTTGTGTCTATGAGTTCCTAGTTGTTCTGGAAGATCTCTTACACGTCAGGCTAGGTGGTGCCCTTATAAATTCTCTCTGCAGCGTAGAAGCCTTCGTACTACACTTTTTAAACAAGCCCACGACCACTTTCCGACTATTGGTGTGTAACTAGTTGAAAGCCTGTCCTGTCGAACGGGTGGTGAAAATATACTTTATGTAAAAAAAAAATTTTACACTACTTGAGCCCGGAGCCCCTGATGGACACCCTCCTTCCGAACTCTCCACATTTTCCCAAGCAATTTAATGCTGATTCCAATTATATACTTACTTTGGCCTAGGACGTACAGGGACTGAGTCTATAAAGAACCCAACAAACATACACATATATTTTGGATTTTAGTATATAGACTAGTTGAAAGCCCCGTCCTGTCGGAATCGGGCCACAGGGAATTCCAGTACAATAGTCCAAGCGCTCTGGTGGACCTCTCTCCCTACCCCACCATTCTCACCCAGAATTCAATGCTGATTCCAATTATATATAGAATATAGCTAATGTAAAAAAAATTATTACATAAACCAACTCCAAACGCCCCATTCTCACCCGCAATTTTATTCTGATCTCAAAATATATATTTAGTTTTGGTTTAGGTCCTATAGGGGCTGAGTTTATAAAGACCTAACAAACAAATACACAAATTAGAATATAGGATATTGAAGTTATTTGCACAGTTCATATTAATATTTGGTATTGTTAAAGTAGATTAATGCTAGTTCCTAGTGCTACGGTTACATATAAAGTTGCCTGTGATTCCTCGACTACGTTCAAAGCAACTGCATTTATACAAAATCGTCAGAATATTCTTTGCATTATCGCAATTAAACGACACAGCGGAACTAGAAGTCATAACTAGAACATCTTCTTGAGTCAACATTTTACCTCCTTGTCGTCAAATTGTAAGCAAAACCACTATTGGCTAAACGGGATACGAAGGAACACCTAAAACAATAAGCTTACACAATAAGCTTTGAATTTGCAGTTTTGTTAACCATTTGTCCTAATTTAATAATTAATTAAATCACTTTCTAAAGCTATTCTCTCTCTATCAAACGAACCATCATTGATTTAAAATGGCGCATAATTAAGCCTTCTAGAGACAATGTTGTGATACCCAAAATTCGTGTAATTTTCTAGCGGTTATCCCTCTTAGCATAGAATATTGATATATTTAATCTTTAAAAAAATTGCGTGAACGAGTATTTTGATTCCATTTTGGAAAACCAGTGGCTGGATAATCAATGGAAAATTTGTTTGCAAAATAAATTGATGCAGGAGGAGACTACTTTGAGCACACATAAACTTATGTTCTTAAAAATAAAGCGGTATCTCAAAAATTTTAGAGTAGTCCTCGTATCTACAAACATATTAAAGAAATAAATCAAATTAACGTTTTTGGCGCGTTTGAAGCAAATCCTCACAGTTTCAGACGGAATTCAGAAGGTGAAGTTAGTATTTCCTGTGTGTTGGTTAAAATATAATTATATAGTTTAGAATGCGGAGAAAATGCACGATTACAAGAGTACCATCCAAGGTGTTCTACCTGAATATTTTGTAAATATAATTGCTTTTTGCACGGAGCTATTGGCTCATTAACAATACAGTACAATGTTTTAGATAAAATTATTTTCGACAGACGAGTCAAAATTTTTAAAGAAAGGAAATCGTCATAATTAATATATTTAAAGTCAACAAAATGCAATTAGAGAAAAATTCCAAACACGGTTTAATGTTTTATCAAACTCAGTTAAGTTTAATCTAGGTTAATAAAATGATATCTAAGGATTAAGCATAACAACAATTGTTTTTATTTCATACTGCATCGTAATACCCATGTTTAAGTTAATGATTTTAATCTGAAAATGAAGCTGAAATAAATCAATAAATCAAACTATTTATTATTAAAAATGTACAAAATTAATAAATACTTACGATAATTAAAAAGAGAACAAACTGTTTACGTGGATGTAAGAGCAAACATTAACAGTAACATTAATGATACAATCACTATTCCCAATTATTTCTAATACTCTCACTGGTATACCGTAAACAGTGGAACTCGAGGAAGCACTTGTAGTAATAATCTTTTGGATTTCCCGATTAAGACTTGCACAAAACTTTCCCTAGAATCATTTGAGCCACTTTTCTCTTTCCTTCCAATGAATTCTCTATATATCTTTCTGCCACAGATAAACTCTTCCCTGCTAAGAAGAAAGTTTTTTAAGAACAGAAAGTTCCGCGTCCATATTTTCATGAAATTGTAGCATCGCTTTAAACATCGAAAACTTTGACCAAAGTTAAGAATTAGACTATTTATTCGACTATAAAAAGACCAATAGGTAATGATTCCATCAAAGGAATATTAAAAGCACCTTACTAGATCAAACAAATAAGCTAACATAATTCCCTCATTGATTTCGCTGACTCCGTTTGCTTTTTTCTAATCACAAAACTGTTTATATCCTTTTTGGCCTCTTGAACTGTAAAGCATATTTTTCAGTTGTTCATAAAGTATGGCTACTATGCGGTAAAGTACGACTACTATGCGTTAAGTAGTAGCAGATTTATCTGCTATTTCAAAGTATTAAAAATAAACTAAGTATAAAATTCGATAAATTGATTTTAAAAAATTTACTTTACACCATACTTGACACGATAATGTACAGAATGAGGGCGCATTTAGTTTTTTTATTGATGATGATGTTGATGGCGCCACCTATACCTCAATTAAACAAATGAACTGACACATATTGGTGTGTATGTCAAAATGGTTAAACAGCCAGACCTACTTAAAATCAGTAAGAAATAAATTTGTTTTTACTTTTTGATGATAATCGTTGGTCAAAAACTACAAATTTCTGTGTGTAAAGTGATTTTACGGCGCTCAGCTAACGAGAAACTCGCCCTGAAGCTGTGCGCCGTAAATCCTACTTTCCCACACTCTAATGTAAATAAATATTACCGTATACTGTTGTGACGATTTCGTTGGAATAAGAGCTGCTAACTTTTTATATATTTACGCAAAACATTATCCGAAATATTAAAATTTGCTGCCATTTTGCGTCGGAAATTTCAACAAAACAAATCACAAATTAAAAACAAACAATAAAAGCAGTAACCTTAGAGACTAGCTATTGAATCATTGGAGTACGAAATAAAACACATTACGACATACGCCCAAGAAACATTTGCAGTCTCAAAATTCCAAACTCGGCTTGATGAGTTTTCCGGACTTATGATGTAAAATATAATTAACCCACGATTAAACTTAATAGAACTAGGTAAATTTGGCAATTAGTGGTTTATTAATATACTTGGGATCACTGTTGGGTTTTAGGAATGACTCATTGCAGTAAAGTGGACTTAAAATAGTTTTTTCTTTCTGTAAAGAAAGTATTCGTAAGAGAATTGAGAAACGTATGTCGTTCCGTTTATTTTGTGTGCATATATTAAAACGCATCTCGTGTTTGTTCTTGTATTTTTTCAACTTTAGTTTATTGAAATTAGTTTTGTTCAGTACTAATCACTTATTATATACGGGGTGTTAATGAATACGTGTTACAGATTTTAAGGGCAAACAGAACATGGAGAAATAGGGTGAACGTTCATATAAATATATACTTTTTGAGCTCCACAAAAATATTTGAATTATATTTATCGTAACTCCAAAAACGGGAAATTTATAGATGAAATAGTAGTAAGTCCGGAATAAGCATGTGGTTTGATTGGCACCCAAGAGATTTTTTATTTTGCTGATAAACTGCGTTCAGTTTATTAAGAACGTGAGTTCTTTTTAATTAAGGTAAGCTTCCACATTGTTTGTAAACAGTTTATGATTACTTTTACTTGTAATTTATAATCATACACTAATATAACAAAGTTTATTGTTTACGTTAAAATGATCTACAGACAATATTTACCTCTTCCACAGAAATAGTTAATAATTTTTAAACAACTAGAACAGTACATTTCATAATTTACAGAAGCTGAGAAACAACAGATATTTGATGAATTTTGGACCATAAAACATGGAAACAACGCAAGATTTACGTCGCTTTAATGATAGGGAATAAAAAAATCCCCAAAATAAGAAAAATTCCAGAATCATCTCCTCGGAATGTAGAACGCAAGCAGTAGATTTCACAGGGTGATTCAAAGAAACGGGAAATTTTGAAAGTTGCAGTTGGTAGCCGTGGGCGATTGGTACCACTGAATAAGGTATGCCAGCCTGTCAACAAAACCTTGCCATTTAGTTATCATGGATGCTTGGAGTGGTGCGCATCGTGCGTTTGCGATCAAAGCTTTTTACAAGAACAATGACAGTATGGAGGGGGCACGTAGAGAATTCCGCCGTCATTTTAATTTAGGACGCCACGATCGTGTTCCATCAGCACATGCAATTAAAACATGGATACATAATTTCGAGGAATCTGGTTCAGCAATGGGAAAGAAACACTCCAGGTCGTGCGCGAACCATTCGTACACCAGTCAATATCCAAGCTGTTCGAGATGCGGTCATAAGAAGTCCACATCGGCCAATTCGTCGTCACGCTTCATCTTTACAGTTGCACAGTTCCAGTTGTAATGTTACGTCAAACCATGGACAATGTGATGAAGAGACTACAGGAATGTTTGCGTAGAAAAGGGAAACACCAGCAAGATGCCATCTTCAAAAAATAAATGTTACGGTATCTATTTTTTCTAAAAATGTCATTATTTTTACTATTAAATGATATGAAAACTTTATTTAAAGATTTGTTTTTCTTGAACTTATTTAACTTTTTAAAAATTTCCCGTTTCTTTGAATCACCCTGTATATACGTAAGTTATTGTTTCGTTCAGTCACAGATAGATGGCGTTATGCGTTGGCTTTTCGGCCGTCATTGATTGAACATTGCGGAACAACACAATAATAATTAAAAATGGATTTTTTTAAGTTCTTATATACAACTTAATTTGTTTGAATTAATCTTTTTATTTTAAATAGAGTGTTAGGTGTAAAAATAACACGAAACTAAAATATTATAATAATGTAACACGCATCGCCACATATCGGCAACTTCGGGAAGCTTTCATATGCAAATATAGAATCATCTGGGCGTTATACGTTCCAAGGGAGATGATGTATTTCTGGTATTACTAACTTTCATTCAGTTGTGTTATGGCTTTTACGTATTAGATTAGATTACTAAAAGTACATTAACTATAATTTCTTTGAAGCGGCTAACGTCTTATGGGGCTGTCGTGGTATGTGTGTTGCTTACATGTTAACTGTGATATCTGACAAGTACTTATTCGTATTTTTAAATTTTGTTAGACAGATCTCACTAAATTCAGGGATTAAGTTTATGTTTGCTTCTTTGTTGCTCTTAGAGAACTCGACTACTCTTATAACGGTAAGTTTGGCACATTACCAGCCCTTTCGAAGAGAGAGACAATTGTTGTTATCTTATTGAGCTAGCTGGGTGGCAAACAACCTACAATGATTATTCCTTTCTTTTTGGTCTCTCTATAGTTCACCATCAGTGAAATAAAAACTTGACAAACGAAACGCCATATTATATACAGAGTGTTCTATGACGAGAGAAAGGTACCTGAGGACATATTATACAGCTCATTTTTAACAAAAAGGTCATATAAATAGGTGTCCGACTGTTTTGACTGCTTTCTCGATTTTTTGCAACATTGCTTTTTATTATGATATAATTCCGAGTAGTTTTTATACATGAATTTTTTAGGTATATGTTTTAAAAGATAATTATTGTGCTCTTAGATTACTTTTATAGAGAACTAACAGATGCCGAACCAAGTTAATAATGTATGCATTTATCATCTCACTTATTTAATTACAACTATTACTTTTTCAGTAAAGATTGTATGACAAAAATTCAGTTTTAATTTATTTGTACGTAATTTTGCTATTGGCATAGTGATTGATAATGGTGATTGGCATAGTTTATCATACTTTAACTGGTACCAATTTGTATGAGACAAACCGCACCCATATTTAGAAGGTATGGAGCCCGTAGGCAATGTTCGCGGAATGTGGGCGGGAGAAGAATTTTAACCCTTTATGCGAACGTGAATTTAAATCATGTTTACAAATCTGTACCAAATTTTAAATTTTTTATGTTGCAACCTCTAACATAAAGTTTAGGACAACCATAACTGCAGAAAGAATCTATCTATAGTAATTTATATGTCGGAATTTATTTCATTGGGAGTTAATTTTATGTCAGTTCCTGACGCACTTTGTTTCCTAGTATATAAATAAAATGGGTATACTCCCTCCGATATCCGTTTTATTTATACTATTCCTTAGAATGTTTTTCATTGACAACATTGCCTAAAAGACAATTTTTAGCTTAACTTCGAAGGAGCCCCTATTTATCAGAGCAATCCTGCATTAAAAGGCAGTGTTTTTTTAACCTCTACCACGAAGATCCCTAAAAGGAATAGTATAAATGAGTGTATAAAGATTTTATATGCAAATAAATGATCTCAATTGATTTTTGAAGTAGGTAGTGCAAATATGGTATCCTATTGTTTCCTGATTACAAATTAAATCACTTGGGGCCTATATGTCCCAAAGTCCATCTAAATCTACATCTTCTCTACCTATCCCTTAAATATTTTTATTTCAAAGTTCAATTTCAAGAACAATAAAAGATGTCTACAAGGAGATTTTGGGATTTGGCAAATCCAGCACAGACGGAAGAAAAGTATGCATGCAGCCTACCGGAAAATGAACACCATTCAGAATCTGAAGCTGACTGAGAAGTGGAAGATGCACTAAATGCTTACACAGAGAATGTAATCTTAGCACAACTCCGAATAGTAAGTATTGTTACGCAACTCTCCTGTTACTGCTGATTACTGTTTACGTTTTGAACCGGAGACTTCGCTTTCCACATCTGTTAAGGTTTGCCCAAGTACCAGATACACATTCATTTGCTTCAATAGAGCCTCCAATTCCTATTATCAACAATGGGATGTATGAAGGAAATGATTCTAAAAATTTCTAAATAGAAAATACTCATGTTCTTTATTAGATTTAGACAAAATTTATATGAAGAACAAAGAAATATAAAAGTTGGATACTGCTGAGCATTACAGAACTAAAACGTTTATTTCATGCTTGATTATGATCGGTATCAACCAGCTGACACAACTAAAGAATTACTGGAGCACCGACCCTCTATTAGGTGTCCTATGTATTGCCAAAGTTATAAAAAAATAAAGAAACGCTGCAATACAACGATAATGTCCATTGTTCACCAAGATGTACTTCTGAGTACGATAAATTATTCAAATCGCGGCCATTGATTGGTATTTTGAATACTAATCTTAGATCTACCTATAACGGATCACCATTTAGACGAATCAATGATCGTTTTCTAAAGAAGGTTATGCTTGAAACAATATATACCTGGAAAACCAATCAAAAAGGGTATAAGGTCTGTTGCCTCGCAGATTCACAAACTCGGTGTATATGCAAATTTGATATTTAAACAGGCACAAATAATGTGTCGACAAACAAGAAATCGCTTTCGACAACTTTTTTTACATCCATTAAATTGATAAGGCGATTTCAAAGAAAGGGTATCTATAGCGTCGGCACTGTAAGAACCAATAGAAACGACTTACCACAATTTATCAAAAAAAAAAAAAAAATTAAATCGAGGTGAGTTCATGTTCAAAATGCAAGAAAATGTCGCTGTTGTAAAATGGCAGAACTCTAAATCTGTCACATTTCTAATTACCAAACAGCTATTTTTCCTAAAGAAATTGGAGGAGTGTAAAGGCAAAATAAAGAAAGTACCCGTTGAGGTGAGAATCTCTAAACTTGGAGTTCAAGGGACAAATAGAAGGAGATGCCGAATCAGCCAACATTTTTTACTTGCTTAGGTTGCCAAAGTGCCAATATAGGTTCCAGTTTGTTACGGTTTATTTGTAATGAAGTAATAAGTTAAAGAACAATGTCGAAAACCTGCCCACAGCTCTGTTCGTAGAAGAGGGTGTGGTGTCTTCAATAATAATTAAATCGTAGGTTTAAACACTGGAAGTAATAAAAGGGCAGCCACCTAGCAAAACTTGTAGTACATACCCTAGAGCAACTAGGAAACTCAAGACACTAAAACAAGCCGTAAGACTGTAGAGATATAGTTTTTGTAATACGACTATACCTTACTTACACATAATACAGATAAAATAGATAACCACAGGGGTGTAGGAAACTACACAATACAAATTATTTTAATAGTAATTAACTTGTACTCATAATTAGTAAATTGAACTATCAAACTAGATAATAATTGGACTGTATGTTACGCCACTGAGTGGGCGTGGTCACCGAATAAATTCGCACACAAATACGTGTGGCAATTAATGTCATTAGATATATAAGCAACAAATTTGACGTTGTGTATCGGTACCCGACGAAAAATCTAATAGAACTAAAGGCGCAATGACACCACACAAATTTTCAAAAGATCTTTCAAATTACATCAATCAAATACAACGCGCAAGAATTAGGTAGTTAAATTCACGTCTGAATACAGATACAATTGCGTTTCAGGTAAACGTATAATATGAGCATGCACAGTTATCTGATTTGTTAAATATTACAATAGAAACTAAGCAGGTTCGTATTCCAGAACGGTTGAATAGTAACATGGACAAGTAGACAACAGAAGCATGAAGAAGATGTCCGAGTATGGATGACTAGGTCACTCCAGGTGATAGTCTTGAGGCCACCGGTTTATCTTCGATGAACCCCTCGACTAGATTAACAGTAACCGTTAAAAGAAGTAGATTGGTAGTAACGACTTCTCGAAGATGTGTTGATACAATTCTAAATAACCATATTTAGCTCCATTTGCCTCGTATTTAACTATTTATTTTCTATCATTCAGATCAGTAAAAGTTCTGAAACATGTTCAAACTGGCAGTAGAATCCAAAGTTCACAAGAGTAAAAATATATCAAGAAATGTTTCTTACGACGCGGCGTAAAAATTGTAAAGTACTAACCTCTTCAATAACATTGGGAACTTTCATGAGGTGTATATCCATTAACCAGTAATTAGTAAATTTTTATTATCAGAATTTTCTGTACCTCTTGTTTAGTTTCAGCACTAGAAGGCTACTCTGGAGGATTTTCTTAACTGCTAGAATTTGATTTCTTAATAGCTTATTGATAATGAAGCCAACTCCTCCTTCCGACTTTTCTTCTTCTCCGGCGTAGTAAAAAAGAGTGCCCTGATTGTAATTTTATTAGGCCCTCGCCTCGTCTTCTGACCTCGCTTAGTCCCATAACATCCCATTTGATCTTCCGTATTTCAGATTCTAGTTCGGCCATGTTTTCTTCCGATAGAAGTGTTCTTGTATTATATGTTATAATAATTAATCTTTTGATTTCTTGCCTCCCCAGAATCCTCGAGGCAGACCCTCGTAGTAGTGTGGGAGTTGCCATTGAATGATCTACACACCTGGGTTCACTTTCGTTTGTTCTAAAAATCGGCATTGTAGGGTTTATGGTCATTTTTCTTCCACGCTGATCAAGCGGGTTGGAAGAAGGGTATAGGATGAGAAGGATAAATGGGTTTAAGGATAGGTTAATGTTGAGTAGGACATGGTTCCCTCCTGGGATTAAGAGGTAGGAGTAAGAACCAAGGCCCGTGAGGGCAGGGTCGCATCCCTGTAGTAGGTCTGTCTTTCGTCGGGACCACAAAAAATACCTACCCACTACCCGACATTTTATGCAAATTGGCGAAAAACATTATTTTGTATTCAAATTAATCGATCAAAGTCTACGTCTCTAGAGGCTCCAAAAGGGATGAATTATTACGCATTTTATAGTAATAAAGATATAAACACATCCAAACGATGACATTATATGTTTACATTTGATGACATTAAGAAATAAACATTAACGTTTTTAAACTATTTGAATGTAGAATCATAATTATTGAAATGTCGAATTTCTTTTGAAAACATTTTGCGGTTTTGAAAATAAACGATTGTGATGTTTGTTACAAATGTTTGAAGTCACATTTTATAAGATGCTCAAAGATATTCACCATTGACCTTCTGACAATAATGAGTTTTCTACCGTATTTGAAAAGGGTTTTGTGGAGTATTATTTCCTGAACTTTATTTACAGCTCTTCGATATTCTGTGGTCTATTTTTGTAAATGAAATTTTTATCATGATGTATCGTTTTTTAATAATTAGCGAAATTTTTAATTTGAGCTAATATCATCTTTGACAAAATAACTGTTAATTTCCTTTTTACAATAATCCTTACCGTTCAAATTTATTTTACGTCTTATCACTGTAAAGCATTACATTTTTACATTCCCAACGTGAATTGTTTGCTATAAAAATCATTGTGTTTGAATTACGTTAATCATTTAAGAGGAATACGTACTAGCAGTGCGCCATCGCTAAACATGCACTATAAGTACCCTTAAAACAGCTTTCAATTTTAAATGTTTGAAGTAAAATTTAATGTTTTATGAAAGACAAAACTTGGGCCGTTGTCACTGTAGTATTACTTTTTTTCAAAATGCTTACTTTTTGTTTTTTATGTTTGAATTTGTACATTTTATAGCATGTTTAACACCACAATTTTAATAGAAATAAATATAAAATCAAATTCTACTACAACCACGACAAAGTCCTGTCTTATATCTTCCAATTTCAATCAAAACATTGCTGATAACTTGAAAATTTGAGTCAATTTTATAGGTACTTGAGACCATTCGACGCATTAAAATGCTTACTTATAATAGGTACATAATTTAGCGGGAAGCACTGCTAGTACGTATTCCTCTTAATTACAATAGTGTTGGTGTTATCTAGATATTTCTTCTAATTGGATCTTAATTATTAAGGACCTGATCTTCGCCGTCGTCTGCTTAATTGACTAATTACTACTAACACCCATTTGTGCTGAAATGAATCTCTGCTATATAGCTTCGTCCTGGTTTTCCACAATAGATAAAATATGAATATCCTAATCACGGGAACATCTTGCTCTGACTCAACTGGCGCTATTGATCTTAGAGTGGGTTCCCATACATTCCGTGTAAGATCTTATTTTAAGCTGATGGCCACGTGCAGGATACCAGAATACGCAAGTGTGGGGTAACGTTCGAACGTTATTATTTAATTTCAAACACGATGAGTCGGAACGGCTAATGCGTACTTGTCGCACATACAGCTGGAATTGTAGCGACGTGTCTTCTGCAGTAAATTTTAGTCAGTTTTAAGTTTTCCTGTAAGACTTCATTCTGATGAGTCAGAGTATAGCATTGTGAGATGCACAACCAAAGGTATCCAGATAAATAATCGTAATTCTTTTTTCGACACAATTACGGTATCTTTTGGATATGCACCGACACAACGCATATTTGAGCTGTTCTAACATCTAATAGATAATTATTATGTTAACTACCTTTAGGCGTTTCTTTCGTATATTGGTTAACACTAACGCCTTAACATGAGACTACGACTAGATATGACCAATTCATATACACACATACGCATGCGAAGATTTCAAAGTTAAATAACTTTTTAAACCAGTGGTTTTTTTAATGATTGTCTAGAACAGGGTATCTTTCCTTGTATTTATAATTTTTAATAAAACCACTGGTTTTAAAAGTTATTTAAATTTGAAATCTTCCAATTGCCGCCATTTTGTTACGGGTAATGGTATTATTTTTATTTTTACTAACATTAGTACAACCAATACACCTGCAAAGTTTGGGTTTCATGACTTCAACCATTACGGAGAGAGATTATTTTCTAAAATCACATACAGACAGATAGATGGACAAACCAAGCAAGATGGGACTATCCATTATATAATAAAAATTATTTGTCTCGACCTACAGTATAACCTGGTAAAATCTTGGGCATTTATTACGGGGCACATTGCTGTTGTTTGCATTGAAGCTTCAGGGCGTTACAAAAAATAATTTTCTGTGTTTTTAAGGTGCTAATTTTCATACTTCTAAAAATTTACTTTCTATAATTCTCAAGAAACTTTTTCCAGTAGATATCTATAATTAATAATCATTTCTAATAAATTAAAAAAAATTGAATTTAGTAGCTAAATTTGTATAGTAATTACAGAATGCTACTTTCCTGAAAGAGAATTACTCTGTGAAAGTCCGATAGATGGCAACTGTAACTTAATTCTTTAATAAATCAAAGAGAGTCGGCTTTCTCCACCCGAATTTTGCAGAATAAATTTGGGTTGTTTAATAAAAATCTGTTGTTTAGTAATTTGACGAAAAAACTGTCAATTGGAGCGTTGAAGAGTTTTTAAATCAAATTGATAAAGAAGTCAGATTTAAATTTAAACATCAAAAATTTATTCGCTAAAATACAAACCTCGAGTGTAATTCAGCAAGACAATTAAATGAATAAAAACTAGAAAATGTCAAACTTTAAATATCAATGTAGCCCGCGATAATTGATTAAAAATTCCAATTGAAAAAAGCACTTGTTGCTGTAAAAGTAGCAGGTAACTTTTGCCAATGTCAAAGTGACAATTGCGACATATGCTATTTTCTACATAATTTAAATTGTCAAATTAACTTACCATGTAACATATGCTTTTGTACCCCATTCTTGTGGAAATGTAGCCCAACAATCGTAAACGCCTGGATCCACTTCTTGATATGAAAAAATTGTTAACTAAAACAATTGGAATATATTAAAATGCGGATACACTTGATGTTGATTAAGAAATAATTATAGTTAAATCATAATAATATATACAGGGTGTTGCTATATTTGACTGACAACGCTTCTACCTAGAGAGATCTCGTAAATTGGAGAATTTTGATATAGAAACATGAACGCAAATCACTCTGTATATATTAACTAATGCAATCTTAATCCCTTCACGATTAGATTTTTTAGTTCCTGATTAAACCAAGATATTATTGGCAAACTATTAAAAATAAACATTGTTAATTAATTACAAATTGTTTAGATCTAATCCAAAACAACCTACTCAAGTATAAACTACTTAAGAGTTAAGTACTCGCCCAACATCTTACAAATTTTCTGTATACAGGGTGGGGCACTACCAACGAATTATTCTGTAGCACTAAAACGACAAATAATGTAAGAAATCTTAAGGCATACATATATCGAGATTATTTGAAACCACATTTTAAAATATTTTCGATTGTACAGGGTGCTCCAGAAACACGTACTATATCAAAGTTGGGTTATTTTAAATGGAACACCTGTATTTTTTTCTATTTTTGAATTGTAGGATAAAAAATAATGTATGTTTGTTAACATGTTCCTATACCTACTTACTTCCGTTTCTGAGATAAATCGATTTTACCTGATTTGCAGACCCTCCAAAAAATGCAATAACTTCAAGATAAATAAGAACAAGCAATTTTGTTTTACATCACCTTACTAAAACCTTCAACATTCCTTTTGCAATATTTACTATTATGTTATGATGTACAGAGTGTTTTAAATACTACCGCATAACGCTAACGACTTAAAACTTAAATAACTTGCTTAACTTAAATGGAACACCCTGTATTTCTGTAGCCTGTTGGAATCAGGAACTAGTTACCTTTCAATTGGTATTAGGGTTACCAACCTCTAACTCTGATAGTTTTTGAGATATTTTAAAATTTGCTAGTTTAACAATTTGCAATTTACTGGAATTTAAGTTACCTGTGAGATATCAGTAAAATGAACATTATCTTGCAAACATTTTTAATGTATAGGCCAATCCAGCTTTAAATATTAACCTTAAAAAAATTTTTTAGAACAAAATAACAGAAATGTGCTCATGACTTATGCCGGGCTCTAAGAGTCAGTCGAATCACGCCCACCTGTCACAAACAAAAGCAACCGTTATTAGTTTCAGCAAAAATCGATGACACTGTAAACATTGGTAACTTTGTTAAAAAATTCTAAAAATAATGGTTTTCGAAATTATCGTTACTATTAGAGCGATTTGTATTACATTCTTAGTTAACAAGTTAAAGTTTGTCGATGTTTACAGTATGTTTGATTTTGAAGTACCAAATAACGGTTGCTGTTGTTAAACATTAGTAAATTGTGACCGGTGTGCGTAATTCGACTGACTCTTAGAGCCCGGGATACTAGTCATAAGCACATTTGTGTTTATTTTTCTGAAAAAAATAAATATTTTTAAGGTAAATATTTAAAACTGAAAGTTGCAAGATAATGTCCATATTAGGGATATTTCACAGGTAACTTAGACACCAGTACATCGTAAATTGTTAAACTATCAAATTTTAAAATATCTCGAAAACTATCAGAGTTAGGGGTTGGTAACCCTAATACCGACTAAAAGGTAATTAGTTCCAGCTTTCAACAAGCTACAGAAATGTAGGGTGTTCTATTTAAGTTAAGCAAGTTATTTAAGTTTTAAATATTATTGCAAAAGAGATGTTGAAGACTCTTAGTAAGGTGGTGTAAACCAAAGTTGCTTGTTCTTATTCATCTTGAAGTTATTGCATTTTTTTGGAGGGTCTGCAAATCAGGTAAAATCGATTTATCCCAGAAACGGAAGTAAGTAGGTATAGACATGTTAAAGAACATACATTATTTTTATCGTACAATTTAAAAAATAGAAAAAAATACAGGGTGATCCGTTTAAAATAACCCAACTTTGATATGGCACTTGTTTTTAGAGCACCATGTACAATCGAAAATATTTTTAAAATATGGTTTCAAATAATCTTGACATATGTATGCCTTAAAATTTCTAACATTATTTGTCGTTTTTATGCTATAGAATAATTCGTTGGTAGTGCCCCACCCTGTATGTAACTAGCCACTTTTAAGTAATAATACGTATTATTGCAGCAAATCATTCTTTACTATACAGTCTTGTAGTGAAATAATCGTAGAGTTACCCTAAAGATTTTTGACTCTATAAGTAATACATGCTGTCTTACTGGCGCATTTACATGGTATACAGTATACAGTGTCCAGTTTAAAAATGAACTACGTGGGGATATCGGAAACCGTTGGATATACAATGTCGGTTAAATAGAACAAAAGTTACGTACTTATATGTCTATAAATAATCAGGGTTTACTTTATTAAAAAGCCGCTTGAGTATTTAACTACGGAGTGAAAACAAAAATCGGTGTTTTAGAAAAACCTTAATATTGCACTTATTATAAGAGGCACGTTGATCAAATTTTCAGAATAGGTGTAAAAGATCGTGGCCATTCCGAAATAAGTAATTGTCTACTCTTTTCGGCGCAGTTATAATCAAATTTTATTTTTTTTTATAAACGCCATATTGGAATTTTGTCTTTTCGAATTCTCGTAAAAATGCTTTTCAACCATCTCTAACAATCAAATGTACGGACAACAAAAATACAAGAAAATTTTAATAATAATAGTTAGTCATAGAAGGCCCTGATGATGATACGAAATTTAACTCAAATTAGCATAGCTTTAGGGAATGGGATTCATAATATTTCCCATATTCCAATTTAAACTAGACTAGATAGACATCTGTGTCCAAAAATTGATAAATTGTTTACTGCAATAATTCCTTTAATATCTTCTAATAGTATTGTTAGGATTATAAAACTAGATGGAAATAACAAAAAGATATGTATTTCGTAATAATTTTAATATGAAACAAAAAAAACTTAAGTAAAACAGAAATAATTAATGAGTACTAAATTATAATAGATTTTCGAACAATCCACCGTTTGCTTGAACACACATTCTACATCGTGTAAGTACTGATTTACAAGACTGTCTTAACATTGCTAGTGTAATTGCATTAAGAGCCGCCAAAACAGCCATTCGTAATTCTTCTGCGTTCTCGTACACTTTATTTTTAAAGATCTAGTTTTATAATCCTAACAATATATTAGAAGATCTTAAAAGAATTATTGCAATAAACAATTAATCCAATTTTGAGACAGATGTCTGTCTAAGTGCTAGTTTGAATTGGAATATGGGAAATAATATGAATTACATTTCCTAAAGCTATGGTAATTTGAATTAAATTTTGTATCATTATCAAGACCTTCTATGACTAACTATAATTATTATAATTTTCTCGTATTTTGTTGTCCGTACATATGATTGTTGTAGATGCTTGAAAGAATTTTTGACGAGAATTGAAAAACAAAAAATCCAATATGGCGCCCATAGAAAAAAATAAAGTTTGATTATGGCTGTGCCAAAAGAGTAGGCCTAGACATTTTTATTACATTTTCGGAATATGGAATTGTTTGTTTTAGAGAGGTATAAATTCGATTAGTTACGTTTATTATTCAATGAAACACACGAAATGCATACTATTACAAATCTCTCGTTCGACCGTTCAGTTAGAGAGTTAAACTACAACTGACTACTTTAAATTTGTACAACAATCGTTTGACCCTTTCGTTTCAGGTAGTCGAACGAACAAATACTTTATATTTTACACCTTATTTTCTACATCCTCCGCCCGCAAGTTAACAATTTACTAATTTCTAATTTCTAATGGATACAAAAGTTGTATTGGACGTTTAACCCCGTTCGCACACCTACCTATACAGGCGCGGATTTGACCATCTCTTCCAGAAATCACATAGTCTACAATTCCCAATTTCCACAAAAGGCGTCGGGTGTCGTTTTCGTGAATCAGCACCACGTCATTCACTTTCACTTCGTACTTAAGAACCGTTACATTATAATGCGCACTACGTAATTGCTGAAGATATTCAGTTGACCATCTTTTCCAGAATAGTTTTCCATTACTTTCGAATAGTTGCACCCTTTGTATTGCCAAGAATTGGAGAAATGGCCGGAATCTTCCCAATTAAAAAATGAGCTGGTGTTAGAGGCAAAGTTCATCCGGATAATTTCCAATGTATGTTAACGGTCTGGAGTTGAGCATACCTTCTACTGTAATTAATGTAATTAATTGTTCTCTATCTAATAAAAATTTTCCTACAGATGCCTTTATAGCATCCTTTACAGATTTAATTAAACGTTCCCACCAGCCTCCCCACCATGCTGCACGTTCCACAATAAATTTCCAGGTGATTCGATATTTATTTATTAGAACAGATAATTCTTTACTGTCCAATAGGTCGCTTACAACAGTTAATTGTTTTGATAACCGTTTAAATGTTTTGCGTTGTCCGAGTAAATAATCTTCGGGACCCCTCTGCGAGCAATGAACCTTCTTATAGCAAACAAACCCGTTTCCGTATTTAAGTTTAACACTAATTCTAAATGTATTGCTCTAGTAGTTGCACAGGTGAATAATAAAATGTAACCCTTTTGTTTGCCCTTTTTTTTAAAATACAGTGGTCTGGCAAAATCTAATCACGTGACTTCAAATACGGTACTTTGTAAAATGCGATCCTCGGTAGCAGAGCAAAGGTGCCGAAACCGCTTTTCCTCTTAACCTTTTGCACATAACACACTTAGATATCGTTGACTTTATTGTTTGTCTCGCTCGTATAATCCAAAATCCTTGACGTAATTCACAGAGAATTGAATTCACACCACTGTGGCACTGACGAATGTGTACAGATCATATGATTAATTTACTGAAATACGCCATATTTGACAATAGGATGGGATGTTTTATATCGAATTTGTCTAAGTTTTGAAGTGGCCCCCCTAAACGCATTATTTCGTCGTGGTCTAAAAATGGATTCAGCTTTAAAATTTTTGAATTATTATGTAAAGGTTTGTGATTAATTAAGCACTTTACTTCATTCGGAAACCATTGTACTTGACAGTCTTTGATAGTAATTTTTTCTGCTTCCATTATTTCTTCAGTACTAATTTCTTCTATCTGAGATGTTTTCGTTCGCGTTTTTATGACAAAACGTAGAACATACACCATAGCTCGTAGAAGCCGGTTAACGTTACTAAATCTAGTCGTATCAATAATCGGATCCTTATTCACTACTAGCTGTGTTACCGCTATGCCCTCCGTTAGTAAAGATGAAACAATTCCGTCATTCATAACAGTACTTGGCCAATATTTCTCGGATTGTTGAAGCCATTTCGGTCCATTTATCCACACTTCTGATTCAATCAAACCTTCTGCCGCAATTCCTCGTGTTAATAAATCTGCCGGATTTTCAGAACCTGGACAATGATGCCACTGACACTGTTTAACACTTAAGGACTGAATTTCCTTTACACGATTTCTTACAAACGGCTTCCATTTATTGAAATCTCCGTTTATCCAATGTAATGTTATTTGTGAGTCAGTCCAACAATGAGTGTCCCTTATCTCAAGCGATAAAGTACTCTTTAGATACCTTTGCAACCGCGCTGCCAGCAATGCCGCAATTAATTCGAGCTTAGGTAAAGTTATTGCGATGTCTGTAGAGCTCTTTAACGGCGCGACCCTTGCCTTGGCACACAAATTAACAATTTGAATTTTTCCGTGTAAGTCCATACTACGCACATAAGCCACCACACCGTATACCTGTGGGCTAGCGTCTGAAAATAAATGTAGATCCACACTATGCACTTTTCTCAAGCGTAATGATCTAGGGACTGAATATTCCAACAAGCTCTGTAATTGAACGCTTCTACTTATTCCACTCACTAGACAAACTGTTTGGCAACACATCGTCCCAGTTTAAATTTTGTTTCCATACTTCTTGAAACAATATTTTTAATTTAATAGTAAACGGAGAAATGATTCCAATCGGATCATAAATACGGTTAATAGTTTGTAAAATTATTCTCTTTGTTATTATTCTTGTTGATTTTATATAGTCGATAACATTCACCAGATCGACACTGATCCTGTCGTTAACGGTTGACCAATTCACCCCTAAAATCTTTTGTGACGTTACTTTGTTAAATCCTAAATCTTCACTTAAAATACTGTCATTTGTAACCCATTTCCTTAAGTTCATACTGCGGCACTAAATAGTTTCGTAGCACATAATTTTAATCTTTTAGCAAACTCACGATCGTCTACACTTACTACCAAATCGTCCACGTAAAACGCCCTTTTCAAAGTTTCAAAAGTAGTTTGTCAATTGTTTCTAGTCTTCTTAAATGCACTTTAATAACTACACTTAAAAGAAACGGACTACACGTCACCCCGAACGTAACTCGCTTCATCCTAAAACAATCTAGTTTGCCGTCATTATTATACCATAGAAATCGGTGGTAATCACAATCCAAAGAGCATTCAATTGAATTTGTAAGAACGCCCTTTTCAATGTCTGCCGTTATAGCAACTTCACCAATCCTAAATTGCACTAATACACCAAATAGATCTGGATTTAGATTCGGTCCTTTCTCTAACATATCGTTCAATGATCTAACGTTTGGTCCATGTGCTGAAGCATCGAACACTACGCGTAATTTAGTTGTGTCTTTGTCATCGCAAAACACTGGGCGATGTGGCATATAATAAACGCACCTAGTTCTCTTTCATGTGGATGAATTCTTTCTGCGTAATCATTTTTAATTAATTAGAAAATAGCATCATTATAATGCTCCAATTTTCCTAAGTTTATTAGTTTATTCTTAAGTTTCTTAACACGTACACAAGCACCAATAAAGTTATTGTCTTCTAAAGTATCTTCTTTGTTTTCCAAGAAGTCTTATTTCATACCGATTTTCTTTACACATAATCGCAGTTTTCTCAAAATTATCAACAAATTTATCGTTTTCATTGATTGAATGGCAGATTTCTATATTTTCTAGATCCCACAAATTTTTAATATGTAACGGTTCATCACTTACTGAAGCCCATAAAACCGTTTGTAAGTTACCAATTACGTTCGTTGCGCATATTGACATAGGACCGTGTAATGTATACCCGAACTTTGTATTTACTGCCATTAGTCGCTCATTGATTCTCTTATTCTCACCCGTCACAACAGACCAATAATTGTCAGCACCGATTAACAAACTAATTCCACTAATAAAATCTTCGTTTAACTTTACAACATCTGCCAGTTGTAAGTCGTTTAGCTCAATCATATCTTTGGTTGATGTTTGCTGAATATCCATGCAAATCTCCGGTACTTCTACAGCTTCTATCGGTATTAATGTGTTATTGTATCTACTCTTCATTTGTATCAGAACTCGATTGCACAACTGAGCAGGTGCCTGAGTGCTACAATACGTTGCGATACTGATACAATGTTTTCCGATTACTGGAAGATTTAGCATTTTAGACACATTTTCTTTGATGAAAGTTAATTGGCTCCCTCCATCCATAATCAATCGAATCAGTTTTATACTACATTTTTCTTTCCCCGCAAAAACACACGCGGTCTGTAAAAAGATTTCGTTTGGTCCCTTTGTCATTAAACTGGTAGTAGAATTCGTTATTGCTGAAGAAGTTGGCTTGGGTTCATCGACACTATTGATTGACGTTTCTTTGTTGTTAATGATCCTAGGTAAAGTGCTTCTTTGTTGACCATACCGGGTCGCACATACTGCTAGCATGACATCCTTTGCAAGTGTTGCAACGAATAAATCTGTTAATACAATTTCTGGCGTTGTGGTTTGGTTTAGTGCATCGAAAGCACCTAAATTTACCTTTTAAAAGTTCCTTCTTGCGATCCAGCTCTATGTCAGCTTTACATAATTGAGTTTTATGACTTCCGTCACAGAAAAACAACTAGGATTTGTGTCAGTTGTCAATAAACTTGTCGCCGTTCCTTGACTGATTGTTGTTCTTTAAAAACTTCTCTTTTCTTTAGATGTCCTTTCACCATCCGGAGTTCATTGCCTTTTCGAGAGATTCCAATTCACTCTTCATGAACAGAATTAAATTTTTAACTTTGTTTTAGTGTCTTCATTTGAGTTACGCCTTAACTACTATTTGCTAAGTCACTTATTTCACTACCTTCTATATTATGCACTAAGCTATACTTTTCTTGTCTAAAAATGGTAGCGTAATTCTGTAGGTAACGATTTTAATACGCTAGTTTTTAATATTATATCATATTGAGTTTGTGGTACTTTTTAAAATTGTCAATGCTCGAATTGTTGATGTAATTAAGTTATAGTTTCTTCTGAGTGTAAGAGTGTCAGTTCTACTTTTCATGTTTTCAAGTGTCATCACTCCCTGTAGATATTGATCAATTAAATTTTCTAAATTCAAACTCTTCTTTAAGAACACCAATTGCTTCTTCTAAAATTTCCCAGATGATGGAAAACCATCAATGGCAATTGCTGCTTTTCCTGTTACTAACATTTTAAGTAATTAAAACGATCACTATTACTAAGCTGATTATTTTCATGTACTGCTGTGCGGTATTGTTCCCAAAACGGAAGCCAATTTTTTGGATTTCCATTGAATTTCAATAAACGCAATCGTTCTAGTTTTCGTTATTGTTTTGTTGTGAATGCATATTATTTGCGGTAATAGGCGGCGTTGTTTGCTTCTTTTCTAATAAATCTTTTCGATACTGTAGTCGTCCTAATGAAGTTGCTGCTACCTTCATATTCCATAGTTTTTGAAATTCTTCTTTTATCTTTTCTTTAGCAATGGTTCAATTTGTTTATCAGCTTCTCGTAGTTTGTTTATTGCAACATGTAGCTTCGTTATTGCAGTACAGATGTCTTCTAAATTTCCTTCTTGTTCCAATAATACGTTAATAGAGTTGACAGTTTTCGTGAGTTGCGTTCGACATACGTTCCGTTTTATATGTTCCACTCTTAACGATCACGATTCAAAATCGGGTTTTGGCACCAAATATGGAATTGTTTGTTTTAGAGAGGTATAAATTCGATTAGTTACGTTTATTATTCAATGAAACACACAAAATGCATACTATTACAAATCTCGTTCGACCGTTCAGTTAAAGAGTTAAACTACAACTGACTACTTTAAATTTGTACAACAATCGTTTGACCATTTCGTTTCAGGTAGTCGAACGAACAAATACTTTATATTTACACCTTATTTTCTACACGGAATGACCACAATCTCTTACATCTATTTTGAAAATTTAATCAACGTGATAGTAAGTGAAATATTAAGGTTTTCTAAAACACCAATTTTTGGTTTTGACCTTTTATTTAAATACTCAGCTGGCTTTTTAATAAAGTAAACCCAGATTATTTATATACATATAAGTACGCAATTTTTATTCCATTTAACCGACATTGTATATTCAACGGTTTCCGATATCCCTGTGTAGTTCATTTTAAACTGGACACACTGTGTAGCGATAGTAGCCCTCTTATTTCAAAAGTTTTTAACCAAATAACTATAACTTTATTATCACATGAATCTATGAGTACTTCCAAAGTACTGACTTGAAGTCGTTATCTCTTACATACTGTTTTTGTTAATATTGTAGTTATAATTATTCTCGTAAAGTAACAAAGACTTAAATGAATTAAAATTCAGAAGTCGGAGTGCTTATACTCAGTATACTATTGGCGCGGAGTAATAAACCTGTCAGAATTATCGAATCTCCCGTATTGCAGTGGCGTAGGTACCTGATACGTTTGGAAAATCATATTTTAGTAGGTAAATATATTATAATAGTAAAATCTACCTTGATATGAATTATTATGGTTTCTTTTATTGTTTCAATCCTTACTTTGTGGAATCTATTTTTCATAGTAAATAATTTAATTCAGCAATATTCCACCGTTTAATAAGATACAAAACTTTTGTAAAACACAGTATTTGAATATAAAATTAAACTCTAAATCGATAAATGACAAATGTGTCGTTTCTCAATTTGTCTATTTTAAATTTTAATTTTATATAGGTACGTATACTGAGTTTTACAAAAGTTATGAATCTATTTGTATCTTATTAAACTGTGGAATATTTCAAAAAAATTATTTACTATTATGTGGTTTGTTTCTTATTATTACAATTAAGAATCGATATAGCTAAATAAAGTAATTTTAAAACAATTATTCTTTAGCGTCAAAATGTGTGTTGGATTATCTATCATCAGGTAAAGTGGGGTCGTTAGCGCAGTCATTACGGCAGACGGGTTGTAATTTCTGCGAAAGATTACAGATAATTAGTTGTTTGACCGAAGGGCTTCGTATACTTTCTAAATGAAAATATGTTTAGTTTGTTATTAGCAATGAATCGGCTTGTTTGTTTGTTTGTGTGTTAGTGCAAATAATTTTGAAATGGAAAACTTTTCACCAGCAAAACGTGTTAAAAGTGGTGCGTTATCTGCTAATGAAAAATTATAATTTTAAATGTGCATGACGCTGTTCGATGTCAACACCCTGCAAAAAGTGTCGATGATATTGTAGGATTATGTTCTGCAATGACGGGAATATCAAAATCCACCATTTATAAACTAGTGAGGGAAAGAAAAATTTGGGACAAGTGCTTCACCCATTTCCATCTCCTGGTCGGCGCCCGATGGAATTAGATGATGCAATGAGGAATTCTGTCCGTAGAAAGGTTCACTCGTTCTACTTACGGAAAGAGATTCCTACAATCGATAAGATTTTACTAGCAGTAAATGAGGATGAAAATCTACCCCAAATGAGTCGTAGAACACTGTGGAAACTTCTTCGCAAGTTGAAGTTTACTTGGGAGAAGATAAATAGAAGATCCGTTTTAATTGAAAAACAAGAGATTATTACATGGAGGAGAAATTATCTTCGGGAAATAAGAAAATATAGGCGTGAAGGCAGGCGTATATTCTATTTGGATGAAACCTGAATCAATGCAGGACATACCGTAAAAAAACATGGCATGATAATACCGTTACGAGTGCTCGACAAGGATTTATAGAAGGGCTATCGACAGGATTTCGACCGCCTTCTGGGAAAGGAACACGGTTAATTATTACTCATATTGGCAATGAAGATGGCTTTGTAGATGGTGGTTTGTTAGAATTCAAATCAAAGAAAACTGGCGACTACCACGAAGACATGAATGCTAATGTGTTTGAAAATATTTTGAGCAGATGCTAGATTTGATACCCAAGGATCTATAATAGTTATGGACAACGCTTGGAGGAAAGCAGAAATTATAGATTGGTTATCTGTTAAGAATATAACTTTTGAGGATGACATGGTGAAAAGAGAATTATTGGATATTGTTAAAGTTCATAAGAATAAGTATATACGTCATGTTATTGACGAAATGGCAAAGAATCGGGGCATTGAAGTACTGCGTTTACCACCTTACCATTGTGAGCTGAATCCTATAGAGTTGGTTTGGGCTCAAGTAAAGGTGACGTCGCTCGTAACAATACCACTTTTAAACTCGACGACGTGAAAAACTTCTGGAAAATGCATTAAACAAAGTAACACCTGAAAGATGGAAGAACTGTGTATCTCATGTCGTTAAGAAAGAAGACAAATGTTGGCAACTGGATAATTTAGTAGAGATAACATTGGAGCCAATTATTATATCAGTAAACACACAAGACAGCGATTCTGATTCCGAAATGGAAATTTCAGACGAGGAAGAAAGTTAAATGACCAAGTGTAATGTGCCTGAAACAGTGTTCTACTCTCTAAACACCATTTATTGTAACCATGAGTGAGTATTGTCAGTTATTTTTAAATATACCTATTTTACCTACTAATGTCTTGTTATTTAAATGAACATTTTTATGCCTGTTACTTTTATCTATTCATTTTGATAAGTTTCCATGACAACCACATAATTTTATAATTGAGCCAAATTTACTTTTGATGCCTAAAAATCGGTCCTCGCAAATTAATTGTAATTGTAATAAATGTACTGACGATATCTGCATTACTATTTTATTTTATATTTATGTCATATATTATTTATGTCATATATTATTTATATGTTATTTATTTTATTTGTATAGTAGATCACATTACAAATTTTACTTCTTACGTATTATATACCATTATTTTTGTATCTTGGTATAATACCCACATCTACGGCTATGATTCTCGTTTCGTCAGTACCTGGGCTGATGGCAACGTGTTTACACAGATTAAACTATTGTTCTCAGACCCTAGATGGGTCGATATGCTGCAAAAGCGGCACAATGATCGTATTTTTGGTTAGAATTTATTGGTTTTTACTTAACCGTAGAAGTACCGCTTTCACAAGAAAATAAAGAATTATTTCAAGCAATTATGATTTATTACTCCGCGCCAATAGTATACAGACTTTAGAAGGAAACCATTTTGTCAAGTATTTGAACTATAATAATTTTATTGCATAATATTTAATTTATATCTTGTTCTTGCTTAATATAAAACAAAAAGAAACTCAAAGAGTGTGTCTAGAATACTTCAGAAACATCACTATCATGTGTTATGCGTCTGTAATTTTATATATTAAATGTTAAATTATTTAAATTTTAAAATTGTCGACCACACATTCAATTATGAGTATTATTTTATTTAAAATGTTTGACCTACAGGCCTAATAAATTAAGCCTTGATAAAGCACACGCTTGCTGGAGCGGAACCTCGGCGACATTTAACCAGAACGTTGTGGTTTTATTGAAGCACCTCTACCTAAAGCAGCTTTTCTAAGGAACTAAAAAAAAATTAGTAAAAACAAATAATTTTAGACAGAGAATGATTTACCAAAGTCTTATTAGAATCTACCACGCATCCCAAATTCTTAATAAAAAATATTACATTCAAATTGAAATAAGGTAAAAACTAGAAGTGGCAAAATGAATAACTGTACAAGACATTTATAACGCATGAAGGAGTAAAACCAACAACAGATAACAGATTCAGTGTAATTATTACGTTTACCTATAACTCGACCTTTATTTTCAACCATAATGACTACAAACAAATATTTACCTTATGAAAATATCAACATTGTAAATTGTTGTAGAAACGATTGTTACCAATTCTAAATAAATGGTATCTTTTCACATACAATTTTACGAGTGCTATGTTGTACTGCAAAATTTAATCTGTTTGAAATTAAATTTAAAATGTTATTAAAAATAATTTAAATCTTATTGTGTCAATTAGTCGCGCAGGGTAGATTGTACGTATTTGTTCGGTTAATAAAGCTAAATTAACAAATATTTCATGAAATACACGGGAATACCTACTTTAAGCTCCACAGAGATTAGTTAGCTTTAATTTATTTTGAAAAATTAATAATTATTTAAAAGTTCCATTTAGAACATACGCAAATGTTTTGTTATTTGTCAATGAAATTAATGGTGAACTGGATTATGTTGTACTAATTTTCTTTGTTCCCTCTTTACTCTCAACGATACCCTGTAAACCATCACTAATTAAGCAACATTTAAGCTGGCAAGTATTTGTGTCGAACATAAAAATTTAACATGTAATTTTGTATACGTATTATTCTTGGTTGATAAAATTTGATCGAATGTACTGTTGGACTGTTAATCAGTTGTTAATCAGTTGCTCAAATTAAGGTTAACAAATGTTTGTTAGAATTGGTGCAATTAACTAAAACTGAAACGAGCTCTTCTAATACGTATTATGCAAATATTAAAGCTTCAACAGATGACAATTACACTGTCATGTACAGAAGTTTTGTCGAATCGAACATCGTATTACTTGTATCGTAAGCCAAAAATCCTAACAGTGTCATAAATCTAATTAAAACTAAGTTAAACCCTGTTGTACTTGGATTTACAATAAAAACATGAAGACTAATTCTGAAAGAAAAATCATTGTGAACTTTGATAAAAGTATGATGAGAAAATATGTGGAAATATTTTCAATTGCACGGTGTTTTAATTGTTCCTTCTATGTGATGTGTATGGAATGCGAACCCACTTTTGGTTCGACCTTGTATATAGATTGTGTTCTCAAAAATAGGTTAAGTTGGTAACAGTGGCTCTAGAGTAGGGCCAATGATGTACTAGAAAAAGGGATGCCATCTAAAGTCATTGTCTTGCATAATGGTCATTGATAGTCGAATAAAGTGTTGCTAAGTGCTTATGTAAGTAACCCATCGTCAAATCCTTTACCTGCCAGGTAACCGAAGACATAACAGTGGCGACAAGATGGCTTTAATCGGTACAATTGAATATTTCAAAACAATGTGGAGAAATTTCAAATGTATATGGAAAGATTGGAACATCTTTTTAAGTTGAATGTCGTAGAAGAGAATATTTAGCACCACAAAACCCGTCACAAAAAAGTTATACAAAAATTATAGACGTTTTAAAAGGTCATTATTTACTAGAGAAATAAGTGAAAAGTTCAAATTTAATAAATGTAATCAAAAGTCAGAGCAGTCAGTGTCAGATTATATTATCAAACTTAAAAAGTTGGCTAATACATGCAAGTTTGGTACATTTCTAGATGAAGCTTTACGTGACAAATTTGTTTGTGAGTTGTATTCCAAGGCATTGCAAAAGAAGCTCTTAGCAGAGAAACAGCTGTCCTTCTCAAGCGCATGCATGCCTAGGCACATGAAATGGCTACGAATCAAGTCAAATTATTAACTGCATGGGAAATGCACAGCGTCAAGAAATTGGAGAAATCCGATTGGCCATGGGTTAAAGGAGTCAATAGACAGCAGTCGTCCAATAAGTCAGTCAGTCAACAATCAGCCAGTAAATGTAAACCGAGTCGGCAGTCTGAGTAGTCGATGTCGTCTGTGAATTCCTGTTTTTGTTGTGGCAGGTTCCATAACCCCCATAACTGTCCAGCAAGTCAATGGGAGTGCTACAAATGTAAGAAAAGGGGGCACACATCTAGAGTCTATAGAAATAAGAAGTACATCAAAGCAGTCGAGGCTGAAGCAGTACAGCAAGATAGTAGTCAGCATCAGAAAAATTCTGAGGTAAATGCGGATTTATATCTATTGAACAATATTAATGTAGTCAAAAAAGGAAAAAACATTCCTCACAAATTAAGTTTAAGGATAGGGAAAAAGAATGTAGAGTTTGAAGTTGACACGGATGCATACAAAACGGTAATAAGTGTAAATGTGTACCAGAGTATGTTAAGTAAGCATAATATAAAATCCGTATTGTATAAGTTCGGTCACAGGTCAAATAATAAGAACAATAGGTGAAGATTCAGAAGGGAAATCAGACATTCATGTTACCATTAACAATTGTGGAATCAGAAAAAAGCTTTACATCATTATTGGGTAGGGACTGGTTGAATGTTTTATTTCCTGGATGGCAGAATAACTTTGTAGTAGCAGAGATAAGTATGTCAAATGTTAATGTTGTCGAAGAGTTAAAGCAAACTTATGTCAGTTTTTAACATCGATTTAGAACTAAAACTCGTAGTGAAAGAAAATGTGAAACCAGTATTTAAAAGCATATAATATGCCCTATGCCATGCGACCTAAAGTATAAAGTAAATTAAAGTCATTAGTGAACACGGGTATAATTGAGCCAGTATCAAATAGTGAATGGGCTTCAGCTATAGTAGTCGTAAAGAAAAAGGATTTAGATGTTAGAATCTGTGTAGATTTTCGTAACAGTCAGTAAGTGTTTAGTTGTGGAACAGTATCCCTTGCCAACAGTAGATGATATTTTGCGTCATTGGCGGGTGGGAATGTTTTTACTGTTCTAGACTTAATCAGGAAGCATATTTACAGTTAAAAGTAGATAAGAGTTCTCTAGAATTGCTTACTATAAATACGCATGCGTAGGGTTGTTCAGGTACACGCGATTAACATTTGGGTTGACGAGCACCGGCAATTTTCCAATCTGTACTGGATAGAATTTTATCGGGATCATTGTTACCTGGATGACATTTTGATAGCGGGTAGATTTTGATGAGTGTTACATTTTAGTATGTCAAGTTTTAAGTCGTTTAGACTATTATGGGGTAAAAGTTAATTTGGAGAAGTGTAAATTTTTCAAAAATAATGTGGAATACTTAGGTCATAGGATAGATAAAGAAGGAATTCATCCTACACCAGAAAAATTACGGGCTATAATGGAAGCACCAAGGCCGGAAAATGACACGCAACTTAAATCATATCTCGGGTTGCTAAATTATTATGCAAGGTTTATTCCAATGCTGTCGTCAATTCCATTATAAGCATTGTTAGAAAAAAGATGCAGAATTTGTCTGGTCTCAAACTTGCAAAAGTGCCTTTGAATTTAGTAAAATATTAATAAAAGAAAACCAAGTCAAGCAAAGTAATAGTAATATCATGCGATAGAAGCTCATATGAAGTAGAGTAGTGTTTTAATTCACAGAATAAATGGAATAGATAGACCGATATTTTTTGCGTCAGGGACACTATCTAAAGCAGAGAAAAATTATTCCCAAATCGAGAGGGAAGCGCTGGCAATAATTTTCGGGGTAAAAAGATTCCATAAATATATTTATGGTCGACATTTTATATTAGTGTCGAACCCCCAACCACTTAAAGTAATAAATATTTAATCCAGAAAAAAGTATTTCAATTATGTCAGCCTCGCGATTAGTCAGGTGGAACGAAATATTATCAGCATATAGCTATAAAATCGAATATCGGGTTTCGAGTTAAAGGAAGCGGAAGCTCTTTCTCGTTGCCATTAAATGAACCTACTAATGTCGAGTACTTTTAATGTGATTGATGAAATTCCCTTGTCTAGTGTAGAGATATGTAAAGAATCAGAAAAAACCAAGTTTTACTAAGAATTAAAGATTATTGTCAAAGAAGATGGCCAAACAAAATATATGATCCATTGTTAAAACCATTTTTCTTAAAACGTAATGAACTTTCAATAGAAGGAAAATGTCTAATGGCAGGTAATAGAGTAATCATTTTGGAGAAGTTGAAAACGAAGGTATTAGAATTAGTTCATACACACCATGTAGGAATTGTTAGATCAAAAATATTAGCAAGAACGGCCGTCTGGTGGCCATATTTAAACGATTGTCTAGAGCAATTAATAAGTAAATGTCGTATTTGTCAGTTTACTCAAAGGGTGCTAGTGAAACCAAATTGATCTCCTGGCCCACGACAGCAAATATATGGCAAAGGTTGCGTTCATTTAATTTTGGAGAATTTCAAAAGTTTTGCCAATTGAATAGTATATATGCATTAAAATGATCCCCTTATCACCCACAATCTAATAGTTTAACCAAAAGGCATGTAGGGAATGTTAAAAGAGCATTAGAAAAAGGTGTTAATACAAATTCGAGTTTATAACATTAATGGTTAATTTTCTTTTCTCATATCGCATACTCCAAATTCTACAGGATATAGTCCTAATGATTTTTTATTCAAGTTTAAACCTAGAACGAGACGAGATATGCTTAAACCAAATAAATAACACTACGATAATGTTAAAAGAACCAGAAAGGTAAAATAATCGACAAATGTTTATAATGGGAGAAAAAGTGTTAGTAGGTGGTTTGGGTTCAACAAGTAGTGTTAAATTGGAAGAAGGAGTAGTTATGAAAGTGATAAGCAGTGTAACGTATTTGGTCAGAAGTAGAAGACAAAATATTGTATAAACATGTAAATTGGTTAAAAGAAAGTTTGTCGAAGAAATTCAGTTAAACCCTTCGATAGATGAGTTGCCAGTGTCAAGACCAATGATAAAGATCTAAACAGTATAAGACGAATAATAATGAAGAAAACTGTAAGGACGCAGAAAGTCAAGACCACGTATTTCAGATAGAAACAAAAAAAACAATAAGGTATCCAAAAACAATCCACGACTCAGCAAGGTAATGAAGGAACCATATATAGCAAAATCAAATACCAAAAACCGCGCCCATAGGTAGTGAAACAAAAAAAATAACATAGAAAAAACTTGAGTAGTTAATAATGATCTAAAATTTAGTTCTAAAATCTCAGGTACACAAGAATAACCAGGAATTGAAAACACAACGCAAAAAATTAAGCAGGAGGTAAAGAAAAACAACAAAGTAGTAAACAAGAAACTTAAAGAAGCGATGATACGCAAAGAAACTAAGGTGAAAAAGAAAAGTAGCAATTTGGTAGAAAATATCATCATAATGAAGATTCAAATACAAAGAAGTGGAAAATTTCACACAAAAACTCTGAATAATAACTTGAGATCAACGCAGTTTACAAAGTTGTACGAGAAGGAGGAAACAAGCATTATTAATTACAGCTTAGTGAATAGATCGTCGTAAGTAACATATATTTAAAAATAATTAACTAAAATAAACATAGAAAAATGATATGATACAAATGGAGCGGAAAATTTAAGCGACGTTAAACTGATCGGCACCATTGGCAAGAGAAAACGGTTACTTCAAGTAAAATAGGATACCAAATACTTTACTATGTGTAACAACTAAAATCTTCACTAAAATGATCCTAGAAAGAAAGTAGAGCGATTTATTGAAGAAAACCTACAGGAAACCAAGCATACTAAATAAATAAATACCATGCGAATAAAAAGCCAAAATAAACGAAGTTGTATTGTTTCTAGATTGCAACAAAAGCCTTTGGATTCAGTAGATAGAGAAAATGTTGCATATTTGGAGCAATATGAGATTTTGGAAAATTCGAAAGAGTAATAAAAGTGTAATACAAATGACTACACCGCAAGAATTGAATATGATGAAGAACTATTGCAGCTTATAAATAAAGAAACAAGAGTTAGTACAAGGTAGTATTATATCAAAGCATTACTCTTCCTTATTAAAATTTACTGGCTGATTGAAAACAACGTTGAAAGCCAGAACGGAATAAACCTTGAAATCTCCACTAAATTAGAAGATTTGGCAGTTAAGTATGTTTTTCCCAATTAATGTAATAAAATTCAAAATGTATTCCTTCCAATGCGAGATTGAGTAACAAAAATAACGGTATTGCTTGGTGCATAAATGCCGACGTTTTCCCAAAATTTGCGAGGATTTATATATGCTAGAAACATTTTATTATTAAAGCATGAAGAATGTACAGTGTGTCCCTATTTTCATCAAAAAAATTTCGCGAATTGATAGAAAGAAAAACGTGGTCGGGACCCTCGGCCCGATTTTTTGAGATAAATCAATGGTTCAACAGCACTTCAATATCTCGACTCGTTTGGGAGATATAGAGTGTTTTGCGTTTTATGCCGTTTTCTTTAAAGCTTCATAATTTTTTGTTTGTCAATATTTTTTATTTTAACTAAAACATTTTTGTGCATTTATATATATGCACAATTCAATACTCTAATTTATTCTAACTTAATTTGTTTTCGAGTTAGGCCAAACATGCATTTTTTAATTAAATAAAAAAATAGTTGGCTATCACTTCATTGATTAGAGACGTTTTTCAGCTTTCCAGAAAATATATGGTTTTCATATATTTATCTCGGCAAATAAGGAAATTATAAACAGTTTTTTGAAAAAATACCTTTTGATCAAAGTCACTTTTGAACTTTTATTTACTGCGCGCATTCGTTGCTAGTTTTTTGACACTTCACGTTTCTTATAAATAAATGGCCGAAACATACATAGATGTGATTAGATTTAATATTTCCAAGCTTTGTTTAAAATAATAATTAATTACTGAAATTAATAACTTTTGGCTATTTATTTAATAAAATAAAAACAAAAAGTTAACGCAAACACTCTGTATCTCCCAAACGAGTCGAGATATCGAAGTGCTGTTTAAACCATTGAATTTGGCTCAAAATCGGGCCAAGGGTCCCGACCACGGCTTTCCCTATCAATTCGCGAAATACCTGAAACCCCCCAATTACATCGAAAATAGGACACCCTGTACATAGCCAAACAGGAGCAGTTACACTATGTCGTTACACTACAATTACATGAAGTGTGTTAAAAATGTTAAAAGTAAGTTACTAGACATTTTTTATATACATGTTTCATTGTGAAACGAGCATAAGTGTTTTATGTATTTGGTCCATTTCTTTAATGACTTATAACTTATGATCCGCCCTGTATATTTTTTTAATATTTGGGCTACACATATTTTATAATATGCCCAAACCATCAAAAAATTTTAATCTAAGGATGTCTTCGGAGTTCATTTACGGATATCTCAAAGGTAACTTAGATTCCAGTAAATCGCAAATTGTTAAAGTAGCAACTATTAAAATATCTCGAAAACTATCAGAGTTAGAGGTTGGTAACCTAATACCGACTGAAAGGTAATTAGTTCCAGCTTCCAACAGACTACCCAAATATAGGGTGTTCTATTTAAGTTGAACAAGTTATTTAAGTTTTAAGTTGTTAGTTAGTGTTATGTGGTAGTATTAAAAACACCCTGTACATCATTACATAGAAGTATATATTGCAAAAAAAACGTTGAAAGCTCTTAGTAAAATTGTGTAAAGACAAAGTTGCTTGTTCTTATTTATTTTGAAGTTAATTTTTTTGGAGAGTCTGCAAATCAAGTAAAATCAATTTATCTTAGAAACGGAAGTAGGCACAGGAACATGTTAACAAGCATAATTTTTTTTATCGTAGAATTAAAAATAAGAACAAAATACAGAATGATCAATTTAAAATAACTCAACTTTGATATTTGAGACGTGTTTTTGGAGCACCCTTTACAAAAACAAAATATTTTTAATATGTGGTCTCAAATAATCTCAATATATGTATGTTTTAAGATTTCTTGCATTATTTGTCGTTTTAATGTTACAGAATAATTCGTTGGTAGCGCCTCACCATGTATGTGATATGTGTCAAAATAAGCAATGTAACTATAATTAAGTTGTAATTCTATGATAGTAACAATTTCAAAATTTTCATGATACCTTAAATCTATCAAAACATTAATTTCAGGTAGATTTAGAATTTGCAGATGACATAAGTATTCTGTTCACGAACAAGCAACTCATTAAAAAAAGCGAAATTGATAATACAAAATAAACAAAACAAGTTAGGGCTGCATATAAACACAGATAAAACAAAACTACTGGTAAAGAGTTCAAACAACAACTACAACAACAAGAAAATCAGTACACTCATACAATAAGCCATAATACAAGAAGTCAAGAAATAGAAGAGTTCTGCTATTTTGCTAGTATTCTAAACTATCCAGGAGGGACAGCAAAGGATTTGGTGAGAAGAATTACATTAGCACGCAAAATATTCATTACCTTAAACTAAATATGGGCATCAAAATCATTATAACTCAAACGAAGCTAAACATATTCAGATCAAATGTAAAGTGCACCCTCCTATACGGTTCCGAAATCTAAAAAACAACAAATGTAAATTTGAAAAGAATTTCCAAATATTCCTCAACAGATGTCTACGAATAATATTGAGATATGTTGGCCTGATAGAATCACCAATAAACAACTGTGAAGAAATATAGGAACATACCAGATAGATAAAGCTATAAAAAGACGCAAGTGAAAATGGATCGGACACACATTTGGAAACTAATAAACAGTGGTATGCTGTTTATAAGTCTTATATTACTGTGTCAGTGGAAAAAGGAGAACAGGCAGATCCCTAGATACAAAGAAAAGAAGAGGTCTTCTGTAAAAGAACGTAGGGAGAAATAAAAAAAATGGCAAGAGACAGAGAAACATGAAAAAAGTGTGTAGAAGAGTTAATACAACAACACACTAACGATACCCAGGAGCTATCCGAAACACTAAGCTTTTGAAACGTTCTTAAAAATGATGCTCTCTGCTCCATAGGAATAAAAGGAGGAAAAGAAGATATACAGAGTATGAATTGGTTCCGTCCAAACTTTCTTTAACAAAATTAACACTTATTGTTTTACATTATTATTATAAGATATACATACACGTTTAATGGACAAAATACAAAGTTTGCATTGACAAAGATATGAATTGTTCTGCCTTATATAAAGGGGGCGATTTTTTGGTCCATTTTAAGAAGAAAATTTTATATGAACGTATGTTTTAAACGTCTCTTAACTTCTGAGGTACAGAGTGGTAAGTTTTCAAAATAAATCATTTATTATTAATGTCTGTAATACCACTTTAGATATGTTAATAAATTTGGCATACACTTTACTACATATCATGAAGCATTTTTTAATGTACCACTTTTTATTTCCACCAGTGGCGTTCGTACGGATTTTGACCTACCTATTTTGGCAGACATTAATGGTACGTCACTGATTTCTCTTAACATAAAAATTATTTTTGAAATTTCCAATTATAAGCAATTTAATCCCTTGACTTGTTTCAATCCGATGCACAGTTTTTGCATAAAACAATAAAAACTGTTTCCTCTGCATGATCATAACAATATCGTCAAGATGACAATATTAAATTAAAAGTCAAAGGGTCAAATTTGTTTAAACATGATTGAGGATTTCAAATATAAAATTTTAAGAGACATCGGTGGTGTACATTCAATGTTTATTGCCAAAATAAGAAAGTCAAATTCCATACGAACGCCACTGGTGATAATAAAAATGTGACACATTAAAAATATGCCTCTTGATACATAGTACAGTGTATTAATAAAAACGATTAACAATCGAAATATTTGTGATTATTAATCGCCGTTTAATTCAAGAGTTAGGTACTAACTCTTCGTCGACCGTACTTTTGTAATTTTAATGAAATTATAATTTAATAATTTCAGAGAAGATATACTATTGTGAACGCACCTTTAGAAATAACGTTGTGTAAACTAACCACAATTTTGAATTATATAACATAACCAAACTTAATTGTTTCTACTTTTTTGTGAGCTTTACCTTTTCGTATTTCGTATGGCTATTTGCCAGTATTTTAATTTTAAAGTAACTAAGTTAATGGAGATTGAGATACTCAATTCCAATTGTTACGTCAAAATGCCATAGTTTTCATCACAGCGAAACAAGATGTATTCACTTGTGAGAACAGATTGGTGCTTAATCAAAATAGTGATGCACCTGCAAAGACTACACCTGAAGTGGTTGACAATGTTGATAACCATGCACAAGTCTAGTACATTTTACGTTGTCTGTAAAACAAATTCAACTTTCGATAATGACTTGTCACATCATAGCGAACAAAGCTATTCGGGCGAGAATAGTAATAAGAATGGCAACCGAGTGGTACAAGTACGTTTTGAGTAAAACGAAGTTTGAATAAATGGATTAGCTTTATAGCGAATCTATCTACGTTATTGGTGTTGTGTACGTTTCGTTAAAAAAAAAGTTTGATTCGTAGAATAAACGTCGTCCGAATTGAAGAATATTCGTTACCTTTTTGTGCGTTTAATTTCTACGTTTCTGTCGATGAAAATTCGACTATCCACTTCGTTATTAATTTATGGGGAGAAAATTCGTTTTATGGAAAATTCCGTATGCATTACATTATCCTAAGTGCAGTTTCGATATACAAGCATTTTGATTCCGTCCACACAAAGTACCAAGGTTAGCCCAAATACCTGTTCGGAGTTCGAGTCTCGACAAATTCAACGTCCTTATTACACACAAGGAACTTCGGGTAAGTGTTTCACTAAGTATTACCAACAATCCTTCAGAACTTTCCTGCATTGAAGTTAATTTTGACAAACTAAAATCGGCCTAAACTGTTCGCAATTAAGTGCAGTGGGTACCTTTGTTTTAAGCATTAGTTTGAGACTACTTATATTTATTTTTTTGAGTTGCCGGGTGAGCGGCAAATTTACATTTCAATATCTTTAAATTGGGTTATTTTAGTTTTTTAACGGTTGTAAAGGATCCTGCGCGTTATACGTTCATAGTTTAAGTTCATTGAAAGAAAATTTAATCTTTCATTTGATACCTTACTTTATATCATTCATTACTATGGTAGACGAATGTCAATGTGTTTTGTTTATTATTTAACAATTTAATGCTAAATTTTATTTGATTATTAGATTTATGTTTTTGGTTGAAATTTGTTTTATTCCTTTAAAGGGTTTGCTTGTATTCCTTAATAAATAAGCTGGCGCGCCAATTATTCGTTATTATCTACGTTTTAGTTGAAAAGCATCTCAATAAAAGTAAGCAACAAAACATAAACCAAAAAGCAAACATTCCTCCCATGACCCCTTACAGTCTCCGTAGCATTTTATCTGAACTTTAGCCGGTGCATTTTAAATGTGTTCTTAGAGTAAAGAGTATTTGGCGTTACAAAGTGGTTTCACTACACCTCCAAAAGATATTTTTAGGAGTCGGAATGTTTATCGGGCCATTCCATTTTTAGAGTTTTTATTTTCTCTTACAGCCCCTCTTGAAGAATTTAAATCTTTTGAACAATGAGCAAACAATATTGAGAAAAACTGTGTCAGACAATCAGTTGTAAAATAGATGAACTGAACACTCTTAAATGTTATTAAGTGTTATCATCGGAACTGTTCCGTACAGTACATAAACATTTTCTGAAAGTTTGAGTGAACAAATTGAAGAATTATTACAATCGTAAATACTGTAAAATTAATGTCGATTTGTTATTATTAAAATTTAGCTTTGCTACAAATTATGATAGATTTTTACTTATAATTTCATATTGTAGTTGATTTTCAGAATAAAATGGCAACTTGATGTATTACATATGTGGTGCTTAGTAGCCTATACTAAAATCGTTCATTATTGAGGAAATCGATTAATTTTGTTTACATTAATGTAAGACATAAATTCACTGTCAAAGGAAAATATCTAAGATGGTATACATATTAATAATAAATAATTTATTTTTTGAAAACTTTAGTAACTTTGTGCATGCTTAAGCCGGCCACTTACGTTCCGGTATACCTGACAGGTATACCTGTTCAGGTCACCTTTACAGGTAAACCCGAGCGTGTATGTGACAAAACTAACAGGTATTTTGGCCTGAACAGGCCACCTGCGAACAATCGAAATTTTATATATTTTGCCTGTGGGTAAAGTGACCTTCAGGCAAGCCTGCGCGTGTGTGGCGTTGTACATGTGTAGGTCTCAGTTGTTCCGTGTCCACTGTCTACGTTGGTTGTCGAAATAATGGCTTCTCGGAAGCGTACCGTAGTAGTGGAAGAATTCATAGAACTATATAAAGCCGAACCTTGCCTTTGGCTCGTAAAAGCAAAGATTATCATAACAGAAATAAGAGAGCAGTCGCATATGAAAAGCTCAAGGAAAACTTGAGAGATCGAACCAAATGCTACGAAAGAGGATGTATTAAAAAAATTAATAGTTTGCGTAGTAACGTAAGGAAAGAGAAAAGAAATATAAAGAATCGTTAAAATCGGGAGCATCTGCAGACGATGTGTACAAACCCACGTTGTGGTACTACGATCTGTTCGATTTTCTTGGCGATGAAGACATTCCACGGCAGTCATGCTCAAATTTAGATGACGTCGACGGCGAAATCGTAGCAGACAATAATAATACTTCTGAGGTAAGTAAATAAACTGTCAATTTATGAGTATAAACTTTTATTTATTTCTGTGTTAATATTAGTCACATTCAATTTAGAGAATAATAACGGTCATATCAAGTTACTTACAAATATAATTATCTTGCCATGGCACTTTGCCCTCGTTTGCAAAATAATTTTGAAATTCTTCCCTTATCCGTTTCCGTCGTGGGTGATGTTTCCTTGACTTCGCCGATGTAAATGTTCCATGTTAGAGCCTGCTGTGTTATAGCCTGTAGAAATGACAGTCCCATTATCAGTATTTTCTTTATAAAAACAATTTTCTGGTGCATAGGAATTTGATGCATGTGTCATTAAAAGTTATGCAGGACGCACGTGGCCATTACAACTTTCTCGATGTTTTGTACATCTAAATTAATTCTGGTATGATATATTCGAAATCGTGAAGCCATTATACCGAAAGCGTTCTCCACAATATGTCTTGCACGAGACAAACGATAATTAAAAATTTTTTATCTCGTGTATCCAAATCCGTTTGTCGAAATGGCTTTAGCATACTGGGTCCTAATGGAAATGCATCATCGGAAACAAATACATATGGAAGACATCTAGAGCTATTAACAACATCATCTGGTCTTGGGATTTTTAATGTTTTACATTGCATTTTTTCGAAAAACTTAGTATTCTGTAATACACCCCATCGGAAATTCGTCCATTTGTACCAACATCAGCTAATATGAATCGGCATTTGGCATCCACTACTGCTAAGAGGACTATGCTGTGGCGATTTTTATAATTAAAATAATACGATCCACAGTCAGCAGGTGGAACTATGTCAACGTGTTTGCCATCAATGGCCCCTAAGCAATGTGGAAAATTCCATTGCTTTTCAAAGAGACGCGCTATTTCTTTCCATTCGTCGGAGGAGTCAGGAAACTGAAAAAAATGTACAGTCTGAGTCAAATTAAAGTAAAACGGATAGTATATGAAAAGGGTTGAATTTGTATGGTAATATAATCAGAACCTAATCTTAATTTAAGTTATTTGTTTCAGGATAATGGTGCAGAATATAATGTAGGCGATTCTGAAGAAAATGTTACAGATGGTTCTTCATCTAGGATCGATGAACGTTCTCAAAAATATACACAAGCAACAAGACACGCCAAAAAGAATAGTGGACAAGCGGCGTTAACCACTGACGTGTTGCTTTCGGTGAGAGACCATTTCAAGCGTCCTGCACCCGTTCCGCCACAGGAAGATCGGTATGATCTCTTAGGACGAACAATAGCAATTAAACTGAGAACATTAGACAAGCGTCAGCGACTATTCGCAGAGAAGATTATAAATGACACGTTATTTGAAGCAGAAATGGGAACTCTTAACAGTCACTCATCTCGCGGCTGTTCACCGTCGACTGGGAATATTCAACAATACCAGAGTGATTGTTATAACCATTCATCCACCACTTTCAGCCCTATGCTTGTTACTTCTCAACTCCAAGCCCCACCTCAACAGCATCATCTCCTAATCCCTTACTGCTGCAACAATCCAATACACAACCACAATCTTACTCACAGTCATCTCGATATACACAACAGCAGCAAATAGAACTTAACATGTCTCCTTCAGAAAATTCTACAAATAATGCGGGATCTTATTTTGCCACTTATACTGACATATAAATTAAATATTTTGGAAATATGTTTTTATTTACGAGTACCTACATTTGTATGATTTCTTAATAAATAACTTACCCGAACAAAGTTCGTCTTATTATACACACCTTCAGATAGTCCTTCCGTAGATTTTTTATAAATGGCATCACATGTCTCTGGAATGATTTTGCGAGAGCTTGCGGTGATATTCTAGTAAGAGAATTTGAGGCATTCGTATATCCTTCCTGTTGCAAGAAATCGTAATGTTGCTGTCAGACGTTCATGTGGCGATATAGCTTTTCTCATGACAGTGTCTTTTTCTGAGTTAAAAGTGTAAACCATTGATAATAGCTTTAGGTAAGTTGTTTCATCCATTCTTAAATAATTGCGATAATCTTTAGGCCTCTGCGTTTAATTCTTTTTAGCATCTTAATAGTGGCTGTATTCATGTCTTTGTAATAACCATTTTTACACCACTTTTGTCGCGATTTTCTTTTCTTTTTCCCTAGGAGGAGAAAGAAGACCTACTAACGCTACAGCATCGTCGTAGTCGCGTTGTACGGACATGATTGAAAGCCCAACTGGATAATTGTCTTCAGGTACACCGCTGCGTATGGACAGGATATGTCAAGTTCAAGGTCAACGTCATGTTTACCTGAACAGGTATACCTGTCAGGTATACCGGAACGTGATGGCCGGCTTAAGAGTTAAGATGTTTAGGGCATACGTTCATATAAAGTTTTTTTCTCAAAATGGAGCCAAAATTGCTTTCTTAAATATTGACATTCAATTAGAAAACACCCTGAACACCACCAAAAATGGCATTTTGATATAAAAATAGAATTCCAGTTAGTAACCAAAAAAATTTATGATCATTAGTCTCATTTAAATTTCTTGAACAACATTTCGTGAAGTCACGAGTAACGGTCGATCACATTTTCTAATATCACTAACGTCACTTTAACTAGGAAGATGTCCCAATTTTGGATTAGTTGAGTGTACCAAATAATAAGTAGAAAATGGGATCAATATAGCTTTGTTTATTAATGTTGCGTTTTTTTAGTTTGCGACATCTTGAATTGTTATATCTTATGTGATTTACTATCACGAAACTTCTCTTTTTAGAATTATTCATTAAAAATAATTAGCCGTTGTGCTGCTAAAATAGATTTTACAAGAGACTTAAATTATTCGGGTATTTTATCTTACTTGAAATTGCAGACGAACAAAAAGCTTTCATATTAAAAATTGAAGTACAACTCGACAAGACTCGTAAATCACGTAGTTACGCTTCCTTGACTATGTTGCATACAACAACATAATTAAAATTACTTTAAACTATCGTTTACGTATTGTTTGATCTACATCGTGATGCTAATGTGAATTGATCTGAAAACAGAAATTGTTTTTGCATAAGCTATTTTAGTGGTTGATTCGAAATTGCCAGAAGAGATACGTAAAGATAACTAATTAAACCAAACCATAATAAATCAATTTGAATAAATTTTGTAATTGGTACGTGCAGTTAATTTATCCTTCTCTGTTTAATTAAAAGTTTGATCTTCCATTATACTTTTTTAAGCAATAAACATTATATTGTAAACTCTATACTTTAGTAAAAAAAAATAAAATGTATTTACCCCTCTTGATTTGAATTCAAAAGAAAACTATCAATTTGGATGGATCTCAAAATACTTTCTATATGAATCTTGAGTTATGATCAAATTAATTCCATAAGTAATTAAACATGTAATTGATTGCTGAGAAGGGACGTCAAGAACTCAAAAAAAAAATTAAATGCAAACAATGACAGATTAGATTTTATAGACTAGAAAATATTTGCAGAAAACATTTTGCCTCCTTGACCTAAATACAACGTAGAGTGTATCGAATTAATTATTCAGGGTGTTAGTAAATAAGTACGACAAACTTTAGGGTCATTTTGTATGAAAAATAATGAGAGTTTATTGTATAAACGTATGTCAGCAAATACTGCTTTTCAGAGAGATACGGGGTGTTAATGTTTTTCTTAAAAACCGAAAATTTATTTATTGCTCTGAAACCGGTCGAGTGTCAGTGTTTTAGAAATTTTTTATGACGTTTTTTTTCTTCATTATAAATCTTCATCATTTGACCAAATTCATCCTCAATCGTTTATTCATACATACGTCTCAACTTCTTAAAAAGTGCTTCAAACAAAGTTTGGTAAACCACTTCCATACACAAAAATCCAATCATTGTTCAACAAAGTACTTAGCATAGACGATATATTTGTAACTGTTGTATTTTCGTATACTTTTGTAATTTCTTTATCGGTTTTCATAAAATCTGATCCACATAAGGGTACGCAACAAAGAAAGCCGGTTACCTGCTTGCCGGTAACAAGCGCTTATAAGCGCCAATAATTAAGTCCGCTTTTAAATGCACACGCTCACAGATAACGCAGGTCGGTGCTTGTTGCCAAACGCAGATCGGCGCCTACTTTTTACCGGAATGAATTTTTAATTTTGGTCGCTGGTTGTCGGTGCTGGACGTGCATTTTCTCTCACATCAGTATTGACTATTATTATTATTATTATGGATGTCGAGTCATTAATATCGGCGATTTTTCAAAGAAACGCATTGTGGGACAAACGACTTAAGTCCCACAGCAACAGGAATATAGTACAGAATTTATGGAAGGAAGTTTGTAATGAAATGGGAATTGAAGGTGAGTTTATTTTTCTTTTAATTTTTGTGCTCAAATATGTCAATACGTGTGAAACCCAACAATTCCAATGCCTGTTTGACTGTAGCTTTTACTAACTTTTGAAAGAAATAAGTGATTGACTGAAAATTTGCTATACAGTGAGTGATTCAAAAGTGCGGATTGTTTCTGAAATAAATTGAGGAATTAGGCGAAAGGAGGTTAAATAGCAAAGGGACAATTTTCGATGAAAACTATATTATATTCTTGTAATTCTTGTTCTTCCCTCTCATGGAGATTATCTAGTTAGGTATACAAATCACAAACAGCTAATTTGGATAATTTAAAGGATTATCACTAAAGAAGTTTTTAAATATATCCCTTATGGTTTTGGCTGAATTTAACGGTCTTCCAGAAAGCTGATTATTTTGTTTCCTTGTCACAATTTCTACATCAGTTAGATGCCTTTCTATACCTTCTCTATCAAAGATCGTATTTTGTAAAATACAAACACATTTGATAATATTATCTGCAACAAGTATATCAGTTTCGATAGCTTTAGATAAGATGCGCCACTTTGAGTACAGAATCCCAAAAGTACATTCAACGGTTTTCGCGCCCTGAGAGTCTTCTATTGAAGCATTCTTCTTCGATTGACAAATTTGTTCCTCCATATGGTTTAAGCAAGAAATCAAGAAGTGGATATGCTTCATCTCCTATGAAAACGTATGGGGCCTTAATATTTCTTCCAGGTAGATAAGAAGCCTCTGGAATTTTTATTTGTTTCGTAGTGAGCAGTTTATAAAAGTCTGATGATTGGAATGTACCACCGTCACTCTGCTTTCCATATCCACCTACGTCTATGGCAATAAATTTGTAATTGGCATCGACTATTCCTTGGAGTACGACAGAAAATATTTTTATAGTTAAAAACATCGAGCCAGTCCTTTTTGGAGAAATAATACGTACATGTTTGCCATCAATAGCTCCGATAACATGCGGGAAATTCCATGTGTTGTAAAAATCTTCAGCTATTTTTGGAAGTTGTCCTTTGTTGGAATAGGCATATGTTCGTGTTGTAATTCTTCCCATAATGCTACTACAGTTTCAGATATGATCTTTCCTACGGTTGAGGCTCCCATTCGAAACGAAAATGCAAGCGTTTTAAATGAGCAGCCTGTTGCCAAATACCTGCAACAAATAATAATAATATTACTAATGATTTCACTGTGGTTGTTTGTTGGAAGAGGTCGAAAAAGAACGGATATGTCTGAATTGGAACTCTACCAAGATACGGCCCAAACATTGATATAGACAACTGATTGTACTCTTCTCTATTAACCCCTGTCAATAAATCACTATCTTCTAAATGTTGATATTATTATTCTTCAGGATTCATACCTGTTATCATTACCAGTATATCGTTTTTTTCAGAAACGGTTCTAAGAAAAAAATGGAAGTACTTGCGTGACCAGTTTTCCGTTGAATTTGGAAAAATACCAAAAACTCGCTCGGGGGATCCGGCACCGAATTACACTGTAAAATGGCCGTATTTCCAATCCCTTTTATTTTTAAAAGACATAGTAAAATCCCGAACTTCTGGTGGAAATTGCGCCGCTATAATACAATCAACAGAGGTCGAAGGAGATAATAGCGAAAGAAATAATGAGGTTTCTATTGAAGAGGCAGATATAGACTTAAATACACTGCCAAATGACGACTCTATTAGTGTACCAAATTCTGATAAAACTGAAAATATTGAGGTTGACAGCAAGAAGCATTCTTCACAAATGATGACTAAGCAGAAGACAGCTATAAAAGAAAATCCAATAATTATTCTTGGAATGAAGAAATGATAAAGATTGAGCAACAAAATTGCAATATTTGCAGGAGAAGGCAAATAAACGATCGCGGGAAGCAGACGGAGATGACCACAACAGTTTTTTCAACAGTTTGCTGCCTCACGTTCGTAAAATCCCACCAAACAAAATATTGTCATTCCGAGGACGAGTGCAGCAAATTGTAGACGAATATGCATATGGACAAAGCTCTCTTTATGTAGCCACGCCACAGGTTTCCCCTACAGTGGTAGTGTATACTCTTCGTCCTCACTTTACTCAGCCTCAGTCCCTTCAGCATATGACACAGAATCAGAGACTCCCAACGACCTACTAAATCTTTGATATTTTCCATATTCTTATCGACCTTTACTAAATTTAGTACCTACTTAAGTATCATATTTTGAGGTTTATTACCTTTGTTTGTTTCTACTTAGGCATAATATGTTGTTACTTATGTTCAATAAATATTATAAAAAAATTCATTTTACTCACCTGATGGTAATCACAAGTCTTTCTTCAGGAAGGATTGGCTGTTTGTGCCAATTACACCACGTTTTTGTTAACCGCATTTTAATTTTTTCCAAAATATAGGTGAATGTTTCAAGAGCCATTCTCATATACTGAAAAAAGCGCTGTTCGTGCCGTTTTAACGATTGGAATAAATGGTGATATTCACCATACACTTTCGTTCTTGATTCACTGGATGTATACCTTGCTTCGTACGTTGCATTCTTAAAATGCATTTTCCATTAATAAAAAGTCTTCATCTGAAGATGAATTAGACATCTTTGTAGTAATGGAAGTTGCTTTTAAACTGACGGAAAACCGGCGTTCATTGTGTACTACTGAGATGACTTGTACGCGCTGGTTTTCGGCGCCGAAAATAGGCGCTTATTAACCAGCTTTCTTTGTGTGCGTACCCCTAACGTCAGAAACTGACCCTAGTGATCTGATAGGTGACATTCAATTACATCGCATTCATAACAATTTAGTGGAATGTTTGTAACTAAAAAATCGATTTGTGTTTTTGAAAGTCCTATCGGAGAAACTGCTACTCTTGTTGGCTTCTTAATTTTCTTATATAAGTTAAACGACATAAACAAATCATTTAATTTTTGCTATTGTTTGTAGGTTTTAATACATCAATGTTCAGGTCGCCACACAACACAAGAAAATCGGAGTTCTTACTTACAAAATTCAGAGCTGCATAAAGTCGATCAAAAAACACATTTTGGTCACCAGTTAGTGGTCTATACACACAGAAGAATTCAATCCGACACATTTTAACCAACACAACAGCACTACACATTTCAATGTTCATTTTATCGGCAAAATTGAAATTTTCAAAAAATTTAAAATTATAACTTTTTCTATAAATAGCGCAACCACCATGAGCGTGATGCCATTTTAAAAAACTAGTAGCAAAGGAGTAATTCTGAAGGTTATTACCCCCATAAACATTTCGGATAACCAGGTCTCAGTTACACATAACAAATTTGGTTTGTATTGTTCTAAGACACTTTGCAACGTGTGTACTTTATTCAATATACTTTGTATGTTTATGTGAAAGATACTAAATTTAATAGTTATTTAACAAACGAGTCTTTAATAAGGGCGATTAACAATCGAGATATTTTAACGCGTGAACGAAGCGAGCGCGTTAATGTTTGAGATTGTTAATCGCCGTTTAATTCAAAAGTTAGTTACACAACTTTTCCGTCGACCGTACTTGTAATTTTAATAAAATTATACTAATAATTTTAGAAAAGATATGCTATTGCGAACGCACCTTGAGAAAGTACCGTTTTGTGAACTCACCATAATTTTTTAATTGTATAACATAACCTAACTTCATTGTTTCTACTTTTTTCTGAGCTTTGTATTTAATTATTCTTTGCCTTTTCGTCTTTTGTATGGTTATTTGACAACAGTATTTTAATAAAGGTCACTAATTAAACAATACGAGCAGTGGACCTGACAACATACCATCAAACATTTTAAAAGAATTTGGAACTATTTTATCTACTCCTCTTGCATATTTAGTTAATTTGTCTTTTAAACAAGGAGTTTATCCGTATAAGCTTAAGTCTTCTATTATTAAATCGGTGCTTAAAAAGGGTGATAGAAATAATGTTAACAACTATAGACCGATTTCAATTTCTAACACGATATCTAAAGTTTTTTGAATATGCTATGTTAGAAAGACTTCAATATTTTCTAAACAAAAAATAATATCGTTAATGAATGTCAGCATGGCTTTACCCCGGGCAAGTCAACTACGTCGGCTTTACACTCTTTTTACAGAAAAATTGTTTATCTGCTTGATAATAAGAATTCTTCTGTAGGAACATTTTGTGACCTCAGTCGTGCGTTCGATTGTGTACCCCACAACAAACTTTTAGATAAATTATTTGCGTATGGTATTCGGGGAAATATTAACAACTGATTTGCCTCATTTCTCTCCAACAGAACTCAGTAGGTACAAACGGAATTTAACCTATCCGGATATAGAACTAGCTTTACTTCAAATACATGTCCTGTTTTCATGGGTGTTCCCCAAGGATCAATTTTGGGTCCGATACTATTTACCTTATATGTAAATAATATTGTCAATTTCTTAGAGGATTTTTCAATCATTATGTATGCTGATGATACTTCTATTATTACATCTTCTCCTTGTTTAAGTCAGACGGAATTAATTACAAATAATATGCTTAAGAAATTGCATCATTGGTTTTCTTATGAATGCTAGTAAAACTCATAGTTTAATGTTTCATACTAAATATCGCCAAACAAATAAACAAGTTTTTTAAATGCTGGTGGTTCCAATGTTGATGTTATAAGTAATACTAGATTTTTGGGTATTACGTTAACTGATATGTTAGATTGGAAAGAACACTGTCAAAACTTAATCACAAAAAGTAATACATCATGTTTTAAAATCCGTTCACTTAAACTCTGCCTTAATCTTTCAGGACTGAAAAAATATATTTTGCAGAAATTTATAGTCGTCTTTTATATAGAATACTTCTTTAGGGATATTCTGAACATTTACATAAGGTTTTGATTGCCCAAAAAAGAGTTAACCGGTGTCTAACGGGAAAGCCTGCTTTACATTCCTGTAGAAATTTATTCATTGAATTTCAAATTCTTACTGTGCCTAGTCTACTTATTTTTGAATTAGCAATTCATGCCTATAAAGATCAAGCTCTATTAAATAATAGAAATCTGCATGATTATGCTACACGCCATAGATATGTTTTGTTACCTGAAAAGTTAATTTAGCGCTGGCCAAAACTCTTTGGATAATCTCAGTATACGTATTTTTAATGGTATCCCGAAATCCATAAAGCACGCATCTTTTAAGAAATTCAAAGTAGGTCTTAAATCATTACTTTTAAAACACACTTTTTATAGCGTTCAAGAATTTTTAACGCAATGTAACATTTTGTTAATCTCTTTGTTGACATGTCTTCTTATATTTACTTGTAAGCTGCTAGGATGAATAAAGTAAATAAAAATGAAAAAAAAAATAATAAGTTGATGGAGAATTGAGGTACTAAATTCCAATTGTTGCGTCAAAATACAATAGTTTTCATCACAGCGAAACAATTTTTTTGTGAGAACGGATTGGTGCTTATTCAAAATAGTGATGAGCCTACAAAGACCGAACCAGAAATGGTTGACAATGTTTGATAAATTATACAAGAAGCCTAAGTACATCTCTACGTTGCCTGTAAACAAGTTGAACTTAATGACTTCACATCATACCAAGCAAAGGTATTCATTCATATAGCTACTGTGTATTCCAGCTTAAGATTCCTTAACGATGAAACTTGATTTCACCTTAAAGTTATTTCACACAACATGCTCATGTAGAGTTATAAAAAAAACATTTTCATAAAGTAGTTTTACTACACCTCCAAAAGATACTTTTAGGAGTCGAAATGTTTATCGGGCCATTCCTTTTATAGTTTTTATTTTCTCTTATAACCCTGCTTGAAGAATTTAACTTTTGAACAATGAGTAAACAATATTGAAAAACTGTGTGAGACAATAGTTTGTAAAAAGATGAGCTAAACATCGTTAAATGTTATTAAGTGTTATCATCGGAATGTTGTATACAGTACAAAAATGTCTCAAAGTTTGTGTGAACAAATTGAAGATTTATTACAACTGTAAATTAATATTGGTTCGTTATTATTAAAATTTGCTTTGCTACAAGTTATGACAGATAAAATGGCAACTTTAGATGTACACATGTATGCTTAGTTGCCTATACTCAAATCGTTCATTAATAGGGATCATTAATGAACGATTTTGTTTATGTTAATGTAAGTCATAAATGCACGGTCGACGGAAAAACCATTTAATTGCTATTGTGGTCGGCTGTAGTTAATCTTGCTTTTGATAATTCGAGTCATGTGTTGATTTGCGACACAATTCTTGCTCCAGACCGCATGACGTGTGTCTAGTTTATCATTTTTTGTTTTCATTTAAATCGCAGCAATTTCTACACCTTAGATTTCTTTTGTTTATACATATATTTTGTATTTCAAGTTCGCTGCACATAAACCGCATGAAACTACATTTTTACATTGTGCTTCGTAATGACCAAATTTGTTACAAGTGTAGCATCTATCAATTTGAACATATTCTTCCAGTCTGCACACATTAAAAGCGTTGTAAACAAAACTGTCCGCCAACAGCTTTTTGTAAGTTTTTGGATCCACTTCTACCACAAACGCAGATTTATATCCATTTTTAAATGCGTTTTTAAATGTAAATGTATAGCCTTCGATTTCATTCAAACTGTTCTACTCGACAATTCATGCACAAATTTCCTCATTTGTTATATTTTCCTCTGGCTCTATATGATTCATTTTAACTTGCGGCAGCTTTTGTTTAGGAACACTTAATTCTATATTTGATTATTTAGTTGACAATGTTCTTTCTAATGCGTTTGGATTGGTTTGGCACCGACCAGAACACAAAACATTTTCGATGTTATCTTTAACGTCCGCACACTCTCAAAAAACCTTCTCGTTCAACGACATACTCATACTGAACTCGCATTCGCCGAATATTACCTGTTATATTACTTTCTCACATTTTTCGCAGATTCAGTGGATACTTTGTATCATGTGTTAGAGCTTGTAGTTCGTTGCAAAAGTTACGTAGAATATGATTGCGGCATCCAACTTTTTCTACATAAGGTGATCGTCCAAGAGTGGTGTACTTTATACCTGTTGAGGTTCAAACTATTTATACTCTTTATTGAAGAACTTAGCTTTTTAAAATAAGAGTTTTTGATAACTAGTCCTAAATAGTAGTTTGCAGACTTAGACCGAAATTTAAATTCTTTTTGTAGTTCTGAGATGAAAGAATTCTTCATCTCGTCGTTGTTGCAAGCTATTAGACCGTCGTCAACATATATAAATAACAAAAGGATGTCTACCCCTTGCCTCTTTATGAAAAGACATGGATCAGCTTTGCTTTTCTTAAAATTAAGCTTATCTAAAAAATAAACAAATCTGGTATTCCAGCAGCGTGGCGCTTGCTTGAGCTCATAGAGACTTCGAAGAAGACGGTAAACTCGATTTCTACCATCCTTGTATTCTTCTGGCTGAGACATGAACACTTCTTCATTGAGTTCACCATACAGGAACGTTGTACATACGTCGAATTGTGTCAACTTCATATTTTCAGTTGCAGCAATGCTAAAAACTGCTCTAATCGTACCAGATTTCGCCACAGGAGTGAAAGTTTGATCATAGTCGATGCCCTTCTTCTGTGAATAGCCCTTAATGACTAATCTTGCCTTGTACTTGTCCACAGAACCATCTGGGTTTCTTTTTATTTTGTAAACCCACTTACACGGAATCCCTTTCTTACCTTGAAGCAAATCTTCAAGAACCCATGTGTTATTATGACTAACTGATTCTATTTTCTTATTCATAGCTAACAACCACTGTTCTTTATCTTTACCACTGATTGCTTTTTAGTAAGTCTCTAGTTCTTTTGTGTTAAGTATTTCGGACACTACTGACATCTTACAGGCTTATTTATATTTTCGCGAGGTCTTAAATTTCTATTACTACTATTTACATTGGTATCATCTACATCAGAACATTCTGTATCTTCTTGCACAACAGTTTCTTCCTGATCATTGTCGTCATCATCATCACTTTTAGAACTTACATTTTCCTCAGGATTTGGAATTTGCCTAAGCTCAATGGATCTGCAAGTAATTCTTTCATCGAATATATTACGTCAAGTGATCGAATTAATTGCTTGGATTCACTTGACCAAATGCGATACCCGTCGTCGATATCATAACCAACTAAAATTCCTTTTGCGGCTTTCTTTTCCATCTTCTTTGACGCGGTTCAGAATATGAGCATAGCATATGCTTTTAATAATTCTCAAGTGTTTCAAATTTGGCTTTTCTGAAACCATACTTCATACGGTGACTTATTTTCAACACTAGAGACTCCTGAACGATTTAGAATGTAAGCTGCTGTGTTGATCAGTTCTGCCCACAATGACTGAGGTAAACATTCACCAGAGTGCATTAAGACCTAGCAGTTTCCACCAGAGTACGATTCTCTCTTTCGGAACAACCATTTTGTTGTGGCGTTATGGCATAATTATTCTATGTGTTATACCATACTTTTAAAACGTGATCCACTTGCTTACTCAAAAATTCACCTCCGTTGTCACTTAAGAATGTTTTGACAACATGACCGGCAACTTTTATTTCAGCTAGAACGATTTTCAATTTGACCACAACTTCTGACTTTTCCTTTATAAAGAATACATAACGGTATCTGCTAAAATCGTCTTTAAATAATACAAAATATCGATTTCCTGCTTGTGTTCTTTCAAAAGGTCCACAAACGTCAGAATGAATGATCTCTCCTGGTACCTTCGCCCTTTCTCTAGTTCCAAACTTTTTAACATGCGACTTTCCATAAGTGCAACCTTCACAGTGTTCAGTATCCATGTTGACATTTATTCCAAGTTCTCGATGCAAGATTTTCCTTACATGTCTTTTATTTTGATGACCCAGCCTTTTGTGTATGAGTGTTACATTGATTTGATTAGCATCTTTCTCAGGATAGATATTTTCAACTATCAATTGGAACAGACTACTATTTTTACTTCTTGTGCCAGCGAGTACGGTACATCCATTCACACTAAAACGACAAGTTTTGGAACTGGAAACAAACTCACTGTTAAAATTGCGATCGTCGATAGCCAAATTTACAAGACGAATTTTCTGTTGATGATCATTTATATTTGCTTGAATGATAACAGTACCTTTTCCCAAAGCTTTAACGATATCACCATTAGCCGTAATTATAGAGTGGGCCTCTTCAAATGGTTGAAATGTTTCGAATAGGTTACTTTTGTTGCAAATGTGATTCGTTGCGCCATTGTCTACCCACCAACTGTCGTTATCAGCTTTTGCGCTAAATACAGAACTATTTACAGCTACTAAAGTAATATTTACACTATTTATATCTTCTTTGCCGCTTTTCTTAAGAGGTTTGCCATCCGCTTTCCATTTTGAACACTGTTTTACCTTGTGACCTTCTTTCTTACAATAATTACATATAAACTTTTTTGGTTTTCCACTATACTTGCTTGAATTTGCTCGTTGTAAAGCTAGCACTTCACGATTATCCTTCTTTTATTTTGGCTTTGGCATTAACATCCAACTCGACTTAAATGAGAAGTAATATTCTGAAAGTGTCTCTAGAATCTTGCAAATCAGCAGTAATTCAGGTAACTCGCATTTACAGGTAATACCGGATACGACTTTTCCTGGGATATTTTAATTTGCAATTCGGTCCACAAATTCTTCAGTTTCGAAGTATGCGTTGCAACGTCATCATCGGAATGCTTCTTGTAACTAAAGAATTGCATACATAAATTGTAGGTTTTGTCTTCTACACTGCCATCTATAAATTGTAAAGTTCTAACTAGACTTCTCTCGCTGAGTTAAATCTCATTACTTTCTGAAGCGTTTCTTGAGTCATGTTAACAGTTAATACAAGCAAAGCATTAGTATCTGCCTGTGTGAACAAGGTTAGATCCTTTTCATACTGGTCTTTTTGTGCAGGAGTTGCTTCTGCAGCCAAAGGTGAAGGTAACATTAATTTATCTCCTACGACATCTGTAGCACTGGGAATGCTCTAAACAAAATGCGGATCTTGTATTTCCATGTCGACCAATTACTCTTTTCTTCTAGCAATCCAATATGCACCTTACTAGCATCCATTCTTCAAACGTGAATCTGAAAGATAGTTTATACGGGATCACCTTTAGAATAGATTTTTCGATCAAAATTTCTTCATGACTCAAAAAAAAGCTTATATCCTTCACTTCTACTACTGGGAACCACGCTCTGCTGCCATGTTGAGGTTGAAACTATTTATACCCTTTAGTGAAGAACTTAGCTTTGTCAAATTTAAATTTAGTTATCAATAACTCTTGTTTTACAAAGCTAAGTTCTTCACTAAAAAGTATAAATAGTTTGAACCTCAACAATACCGTGCAATTTTTTACTATTTTGAAGCCGTCCACCAAACTGTTACAGTTTCGTTCACTGGTGGTAAAATCAAATGCGAAAAAGTTGTAGGTCCGTCCGCTGAATTTGTAATCTTATACAGATTTTCAAATATTTCAATACAAGGCGGCAAATTTCGACGTTTAGATAGAGTATCTCGGTAACCATAAGAGATAGAGAAAAATGGATGTCGGTGTCTCGATCTGTTTTTTCAAGAGAAACTTATTGGTGGGAACTAGAATCAGCTATCGTCTTTTGTTTTTGAGTTACAGCGAAAAGATCGATTTTTCTATATTTTGAAAAGTCTCTATATCCTAGTTGTTTATTAAGTCAGAAAAAAACTAGTAAACCTTATTTAGACACTTTTTGAGAGAATTGAATGCCATTGACGGATTTTAAATGTCTACATTTGTTTTTCTTGAATAGAAATCATAGTTGGCTGTGATTTATTTTGATAGAGTGTTTTTTTCTTTACGACGATACATATCATGTAAGGTCAATCATGGTTAAATTTAGTCAAAACTCTTATATTTTCATATCAAATAAAATTATCGTAGTTACCAAAGACATTTTGTTTTAATTTTTATGACGATGTCGTGTATGTTACTGCCTCTAATTACGTTATCACATTTTCATTCTTCAATCGTCTTGAAGAAAGTACGAAATGGCTACGAAAACTATGAAAAGTATGATATGTTAGAATGTTTTAAATTGGATAATAACAATTCCGACATTGTCGGAAATATACTTCAATCGTTTTCAGAAGAAGACAACCTCATAAGTCTATTTTTGTTAAATTAAAAGAAAATCTCACGAATCATTCCTATTATATTTATAGCAACTTCTTTAGCATCTTGAATGTTGTACTTTTTGGTCTTGGCTTGTTAAATGTTCCATGATTCGTGAGATTTTCTTTTAATTTAACAAAAATAGACTAATGAGGTTGTCTTCTTACTAGTGTATTATTAGTGATGATGTAGAACAAAAAATTAGCTTTTGTTTATTGTTTCATTCAAAAAATAATGAATAATTACAATAATTTTTCTTTAATTATAAGACATTTTTTTTGAAAATTGTATTGAAATGACAAAGAACATTTTTCAGTTAAATATCTTTTACTATATTTTTTAAATACAACAAAAATGTCAATCAATACCTTATATTAAAATGCAAAGCACTAATTCTTACTTTCAATTTTGCAACTGCTTTTCGCCTCTTTTCTTTCATCCGTATTTGATCACTTTACGCAACGTCATACTAGATTACCCCATTTTTATAAGTAATTAGAACAACAAATGAGAGAGTTACTACTAATTTGTATAGCTTAGATAATTTTTGCAGTAGACGGAAATCCAGACATTTATTTCATATTTGTATTATTTGTCTAATATCATCTGTGCTATCTCTCACGTGCGGATTGCGAACCTACCGACAAAGGGACTATCTATTTCAGCTTATATGCAAGGTGGCCCATTAGTGCGAGGAATGTAGGTATCTCGGAAAATATTGGGGTTAGAAAAAAACTTTCAGAATGAAAGTTGTGCAAATCAATGAGCTGCACATTTTAAACTTATTTTCGTTTATAAAAAGTGCGACATACCAAAGATATGTTTTTTTAAATAGAATCGCCCATTTTTTATTACAAATTTGGATTTTGGTAAATTTTAATGTGACTTTATGCATTATACATAGTGTCTAAAATGGAGGTTTTTCGCATTATTTCACTTTTTCCGGAAAAATTGACGTTTCAAAAAATTAAATAACTCTGTATCCTGGAAGTTATACAACTGATTTCCTAGCTTTAATTTGCATTACATGTGCTAAATTTTGAATAATTAATTATTTAAATTTAACTCTCTATATTCATGGATAACTTAATTTTCAAATGGCACCACCTAATTTTTATGTGCCGTTGAACGTGGAATTTCATAAGTATTCTAATGATAAGGTTGTAGGTATCTCTTACGGATTTTTGTAGATTTTTGATAAGAGTTAGATACCTACAATCTTATCATTAGAAAGCTTATGAGATTCTACGTTCAAAAGCACATAAAAAATTAGGTGCTGCCATTTGAAAAATCAAGTATCCATGCAATTTATGGAGTTCAATTTAAATAACTGATTACTCAAAACCAAGCGAGGTTGAAAGGTGAACAAACAGCTGTAGTAAGCACATGTAATGTATATTAAAACTGCGAAATCGCAGTTGATAAATTTCAGGATAACTGAGATGACCACCCAGAAAAATATTTTTGAAAAAATGAATATCCATTGAACACTATATAATGCATAAAGTGATAAGTTTCCAAGATAAATTTGTAATAAAAGCAGGTGGTCTTAAAAACAACAGAGCATGTCACTACTATCACCTGTATAAGCGAAATAATTTTAAAATGTGCAACTCACTGATTGCACAAATTTTCTAACAGCAATATTCCGAGATCAACCATTAATAGCACAAAAATTATTGTTCACTCACGTCGGGTAGATTATTCTATTCTGAACTTTCGGCTCACTTTCGACAAAATTACTCTATTGAATAGAAAACTCTTAAAAGGTAGTTATTGTGAATTTTTAGATGTAGAATTTTATGTTCATTGTGATCATTCGCGCGCATACGGGTGATAATATAATTTTTTAAAGGAAAAATGGTACGCCACTGAGATAATCAAAATTAAAAATCATTTTAAATTCTCTTTTAGTTTGTGACAAAAAATCTCTCCTGCCTTTTTTCGTATATGCTAAGTTTTTATGCAAAAAAAAAATCTTAACGCGTATTTTTCATTTCTAAACCAGAATAATAATAATAACAGTCACAACATACGAAAAAAAGGCAGGAGTTATTGTTTGTCACAAATTGAATCAAACATTTCAAAAATTAATGATTTTTAATCGGAATATCACCAGTGGCCATTAGCTACAATCTTTTAAAAAGTGAAATCATTACCCATATGCGCGCCAATGATCATAATAAACATAAAATTCTTATATCCCAAAGAATGCGCAATAACGAACTGTTAAAACCACCAAATACTATTTACATATCTCGACCGGTTTCAGAGAAATAAATAAATCGTCAATTTTTAAGAATAACTTTAAA
>JALBCR010001017.1:0-111778 GCA_030710515.1 Abscondita cerata
TCAGTATGCTTCGTTCGGTTACGTATTGCTGTTTTGATTATCGATTTTAACTTTAAAGTGGATCAGTTACAATTTTTAGTTTAGAAAATGTATGCACAAAAATATTTTTACAATGTCCTTTCAGGATACTCAAATTATGTCTTAAACATAACAAAATCTCACCAGATATTGTATAACCAATAAGTACCAATTGTATTTACTATTATTACTTGGACTTTTCTATGTTAATCTTATTAATCATTTGAGGCTTAGCACTTTTGATTTGAGGTAACCGTTATCACAGCTTTGGTAATGATGAGGGTTGCACTAGTAACTTAAAAATAATATAAATTGTTGAAGTTTGTCGACAAAATCTGGTGAAAGCCTTAAAACGTTTAGAAGTCAAAATAAATTGTTTTAACTAACCTATATGCTTTGCGTTTTCAGTCTAGTGATAAGTGTATACTCAAAAATATTGTTTACTGATTAATGAAGCAAATGATTAATTGATCGAGATTGACGGTAGGTACATACCGAGACATCAAAAATTATCTTGGTCAAGAGGTGGTTGTGGAATGTAAAACGTTTGTCTTAGTTTACGTTTGAAATAATTAATCACTGTCACACTGACATCATCAATTACTGAATATGTTTTGTTATTGTCACAATCTGTCAAGTCATTTTGCTGAAATAAATAGGTATAAGGCATTTCAACGCTTTTGCTAAAATGGCGTTTGTAGAGCAAACAAACCTTTGTTTTCATTGAAGATAATGTGTAATTTATGTTGATTTTTGTACTTTTAGTGGTTGTTTTAATTTAGTTGGTTATAGAATCTGTGAAAGAGTATTTTAACACAATTTATGTTTAAAATTACAAATAAGAGGATTCTAAAAAACTTAACACTATCACGATTTCCTCCACTGCCACAGTTCACTTTACAACCAAATGTTGGCATTATGGTCATTTACAAATCAATTAAACCTATAAACTATATTAAAAACTCATAAACAAATAATAAAATCCATCTAATTATACGTAAGTTTGCCCTACAGAAGCCATTTTAAAGGTCTTGACAGCTATCTGGCAGCATTGAAATGTCTTATGAAATGTGTGGTTATTGATGATGTCAGTGTATTGAGAGTAAACAGTATTATTTCAAGCGTAAACTAAGACAATCGTTTTACATTCCACTAACCACCCTTGACCAAGATAATTTTGGTATCCGGTACAATAAATAGTACGCAATAATATATGTGTATATTGAAAATTTTAAGTAGGTGGACATAAACGAGAAGTAGTTTGGAAATGATCTCACTTCCAATACATACACCATACTCGTGGTGACTATTTTTTGAACTTTGTGTCAGCGAAGTAGATGCGACGCTTTCCACATGGTAATTTGGCGTTACCGCCTCATACTGCTCTCCGTATTATTACTCCTACCTCTAGCTCTATTATAACTGCTTCCCGCCTTTGAACGGCGTCTACAGCCGATATACCGATAACACTTCTGGGTATGGCTGCAAGTAGTTGCTTCACTTTATTAGAAGCAATACTAGGAATAGCAATACTTAATTAAATGGAACACTATGCAATATAGACCTCATTAAGGCATTAAAGCGGATGGGTTCCAGTAATATTATTAAAACAGAAAGCGTCACCCCGATAGCAAACTATAATTAACCACCGTAGTTGGGGATGCGGTAAATCGATGAAGTAAGAATCGTCTCGGCAGCGAAATCATAAGTATAATATACTAATGATATTAACTGAGCGTGACTTAAGATATAATCAAAAACGTATGTACGTTTCCTCAGCAATTTAATGTAGTTTGAAGGTTGTCGTGAGTTAAAAGTTATTTGGGTAACTCAGTTACGTGTAGTGGAAGCTAAAACCTCAAAGGCACTAACGTAGTTAGAACGTATAGCGTTCCGTTGAGTTCACACTACTACAGGAAATTAAAAAAAAACTATGCTAGGGTCACCTCGTTGCTGCATTAAGTCGCTCATTCAACAAATTTTAGTTTAGATATCTGGGGAGTGGGTTGATTTCAAAAATATAATTAATTAAATGAGAAGTGTCACCTGACGATAAACTAAAATTAACCACCCGTAGTTGGGAATACGATGGAAGTTCGTCAAACGAAAGAAGAAGGAATTGTCTTGACAGCAAAATCATAAGTACTTGTTGTGGAATAGAAATAGACCATGCAAGTACGTTTTGAATGTAATGTGTTAATGTGCTCGGTTTTATGTTTACTTCAATTTACTAAAACGTTAATTAACACCTGACAAAGCTTTCACGTTGCAAGAAATTAAACATTTAGTTTAATTATTTATAACTAAATTAAAGCCGGTCTACAGACCGACGGACGCTTTGATTGAGAATCCATATAGCACTGTTAATAAAAATATCCTTTCATATAAATAAGTATATGAAAAATCAGAGGAGCTCTGCTGGATTAAGTCATATCCACGCAGGGGAGGGGAACGTTTTTCTTTTTTACGACTACACCTTTTCAAGTATTTTTGAAAAATGTTATCATGCATATTTGAAACCGTCTTGGTCAGCCCGTCATTTTAAGGTATTACTCGATGGGTGGTGGTATTTAAAAACAGGCACCCACAGGCCCCACCCACATGAATGGGGAAAAGTGTTTTTATTAGACGTCCGGAGGAAGAAATCTAGCTATCACAACTTGAGGTCAGGCACATCCCCACGGTGTGTATAGAAGGAGAACACCAGGAGAATTAACTTAATTATTAATATAGATCTTTTTGCACTCAGTGCATGTAAAACTACCAGATAAGTACGTCAATACGCCTACCGAAGCAATAGAACTACGTACTAGTGTTTCAAAAATGTAGCAAAACACTGGGTTAATAGAGCATTTTGCTACAAAAATATTTGCATAAGCACACAATTTCAGTTACGAGAAATCACTTTACATCCTAATATAGCAAAACTCTTTCAGATCTGTAATAATTGATAATTGAAAATTCGAAATGACGAACGACAGCTTGTATATTATTTGTCACTTTTATGTAGATAGAAGTACGTTGTACACACAAATTGTTGATGTACTTACATTTTCGTTATTTAGAATGCAATTTACGCACCTTGTATTTTTGTAAATGCCGAAAAACAATTCAAATCTTCAAATAAAGTTTGACAATTAAATAGGTTAACTCAGACTGGATGACAAATGTATGCATTATGTGCATTTGCGTTGTAGCCACAGCTCACTAATTAAATTTTGTGGTTTGAATGTTATAATATCAGGAATTTGAAAGTGCGAATTTAGAAAAATATCGTGCAAAAATAGGATACGCAACTTGTGCGTAAACAATATTCGTGAATCTGTTTACGCACATGTCACGTAAATAACTATTTCTATAAGTAAGGAAACCTACAATCAAAACTGAATAAAAACTGAGAGGGGATAAAAGAATGCCACAGGTGATCTTAAATGAACAGCGTATGTAATATTTTCTGCCCTTTACTTTACCTGAGATCTATCCGTGAAAAAGGTTTCCTTTCTCTTTCCAAAAAAAAATCTTAATCCAAATCAAATAAAGTATACAGTGCGCCCCATCGGGGTGAGGACGGAAAGATAGCTCCTCACTGGGGCTACATTTTGAAATGCGGTTTCGAGGCGATAGATATTTCGCGAGTGCATACTTTAAAATTATTTTCATTCATACAGGGTGTTTATATAAAGAGTGTTAAACCAAACTTGCATTTTTTTAGATGGAACGCCTTATATATTATGGTATTTTTAAAAGCCACAAGGATTCTGATGAAACTGATTTGGTTTGGTGGATGCAGAATTTTATCAGCTTTCTCATGATACTCATTTGTATAAGTTGGATTGAATACGAAAGGAGATACAGCGATTCACATTTTCAATTTTCAAATGCTCTAAAGCGCTTTTTCTCCAATCCGCATGTGCACTTTGTTGACTTACAATTAATTTTATTAACTTTACAGAGAAATGTTTATACACTTTCGAAACAGAAATAATAATAATCAAATTGTAATAAACTTGTTGGAGAAATCCGTTTGTTTGACGATACTTGACTTTCTTAATTGTCATTCTTCTATTTTTTATTGATGATATGTTTTTTTATAACGTTGAATGAACAGAATAAAGAAATCCTAAAACAAAATGAAATAAATAATAAAATGAAACGATAATGAATAAGATTAAGGATTTCTTAAATTTTATTACAAGTACCGTGCTGGTTCTATATCCAACAAGATTGCTGATAATTGTAACATGCTTAATTTCTAATTCGTCAATAACAACGATATTTATTTAAATTTTTATTTGGAATTATGGCAAAACTCACACCGGTCTTTTATATTTATATAATAATAATTTTTTTGGTGTTACAGAAATATGATTTAATGGTAATGTGATATATCAATGAAAGAATAAATTATATTTATTAACAGTAAGTTATGTTTAATAAAATGAAATTAAAAGAAAACTAGAACGTAACAAGAAGTATAATTGAAGCTAAAAACCTCAAAGACACTAACATTGCAAGTTTTGTATTTCTCGTCTTCATTAGTTGTTCAAACGGCGTAGAATATCATCTTCTTTGGTTTTGCAGCAGGGTAACCAACCAAACAATTGTAATCTACCGCCTGTTGTAGTGCCAAAATTAAATGATACCGTTTCTTCTTGTTAATTAAATTTAAATATATATATATGCCAGCGTCAGCACGTGGTGCGTAAAACGAAAAATATCAACGCCTACATTAAATTGCCCATTCACCAAATTGTAGACTACGTTGCGGATTAAACTTGTAATTATGTAATTCCAAATTAAAACCAATTTTTTTTTCAAGTTTATATTTTTTCTTATAGAACATCCTATATTTTTTTTATATTTTTAGATCATCAATCATCATCATCAACCAGCCTGAGACGTCCACTGCTGGACATAGGCCTCCCTCATGGCATTCCACCTTTTTCTATCTTGTCCTGTCGGAATCCAGTTGGTTGTTATTCTTTTTATGTCGTTGGTCCATCTGATAGGCGGTCTTCCTTGGCTTCTCTTATCGCTGCGTGGCCTCCACTCCAGTAATCTCCTCGTCCATCGGTCGTCGCACATCCGGGCTATGTGGCCTGCCCAGTTCCATTTTAGTGTAGCTATTCGCTTGATGACGTCCGTCACTCCTGTTCTTCGCCGTAATTCCTCGTTTCTAATGTGATCTCTCAGGCTCACTCCAAGCATCGACCTTTCCATTTTCGTTGTACGACCCTTAGTTTTTCGCGGATGTGGATGTTAAGGTTAATGTTTCCGCTCCGTAGGTAAGGACCGGCAGAATACACTGGTCGAACACTTTTCGTTTTAAGCAGATAGGAATGTCGCTTCTGAAGATATACCTGAGTTTCCCATAGGCAGCCCATCCAAGGTTGATCCTCCTATGCAGCTCGCAGGTCTGATTGTCCCTTGAAATGCGCATCTCGTGACCTAAGTATACATATTTATCGACCTCTTCGATTTGGGTGTTTTCGATCTTGATACGTTCACTCAAAACCAAATTAGTCATGATCTTGGTTTTAGAAATTAATTTTCAAACCAATCTCGGCGCATGCGTGGTTAAGTTCGTGGAGCATTTGTTTTATTTCCCCAAGATTGTCAGCTACAAGGACTATGTCGTCAGCGAATCTGAGGTGATTAAGATTCTGTCCATCTATGGTGATACCTCTTGAGTCCCAGTCGAGCTTTTTAAATGCATGTTCTAATACGGTTATGAAGAGTTTTGGGGACATAGGGTCTCCCTGTCTGACCCCTCTTCCCACTTCGATAGGTTGGCTGCTTTCGTGTAATTTAATCGACATAGTTGCGTTATTGTATATGTTATAGATCAGTTTTGAGTACCTATAATCTACCCGACACTCACCCAATGCTTTAACCAGAGCCTTTAACTCGACCGTATCAAAAGCCTTATGAAAGTCTATGAACAAGAGCGCCAATGGTCTATTGTACTCAACTGTCTTTTCGATGAGAGTCTTGATACTTTGTAAATGATCATTAGTTCCAAAAGCAGATCGAAAACCGGCTTGTTCTTTTGGTTGGTAGAATTCAATCTTCCTCTCCAGTCTTGATGTGATCACTCTCGTGAATAATTTATATAGGTGGCTTAAAAGAGTTATGGGGCGGTAATTTTCAAGGTCTGTCTTATCTCCTTTTTTGTGGAGGAGTATGGTGGATGCCTCTTGCCACTTTTGTGGAATAGTGCTATTCTGCAAGCAAAGATTAAATAGTGTTTGTATTTTCTGTAGCAGAAGGGGCCTCCAACCTTTATTGCTTCCACGGTCACCTCATCTTCTCCAGGTGATTTATTATTTTTCATCTTTGACAAGGCTCCACGAATCTCCTCGATGGTGATTTCTGGTATCTCCTCAGAGCCTTGATTGATGATGCCTTGCCTACGTGTTAAAATGTTGGGGTTTACCTTTTTCTTTCTGGCGGCTTGTGTATAGTTCGCGGTAAAACTCCTCCACAAGATTGATCATTTCTTCTCGATTTGATGTGATCTTACCTTGCTTGCTTTTTAATTGAATTATTTCAGATTTGCCCGTAGACAGTTGTTTTCGTAGTACTTTTGTGCTCTTGTTTCTCTCTATTATTTCTTGGATCTTTTGCTGCGGTAGTTTCTAGCATCTCGTCTGATCGTCTTTGATATTTCTTTATTTATTGCTCTTAATTCTTCGTTGGTGCTGTCTCTGTTACCTCTCATTTTGTCACGCTCTAACATTAGGGTTTTGCCTCTTTACTAATTTTTCTTCCTTTTCAGTTTTAGGAAAAAATCTATCTTGGCTTTCCTTCAATGCATCCGAGACAGCAGAGTTTAAGCTGTTGATGTCTGTGTCTGAATAATTGCTATTTTGTAATAGGTTGTCAATATGTGCTTGGAACGCCTGAGAATCTGTCGGTGTTGTTCGTGAAGTTCTGGCTTTTTCTTTACCAGTCTGTATCTTTCTTTACGAAGTTCTATCTGTAACTTACATCTCACCATCCTATGGTCACTTCCGGTCCTACAATTGTTAAGTACCGTTACGTCCTTCACTAGTTGCTTTTGTCTGCAATAATGAAGTCTATCTCATTACGGGTTCTGCCATCTGGGCTTTCCCAGGTCCATCTCCTGTGTGTTTTTATAGAAGAAACTATTCATTAGGTATAAGTTATTTTGTAACAAAAGCCTATCAATGATTCCCCTCGATCGTTTCTGCCTTCAGATCCGAATTTGCCCAGGCATACCTCTGACTCATTCTTTTTAAAACCAGTTTTAGCGTTAAAATCTCCGCAGATTGTGGTGAATTGTGTTCTTGTATCTTTTAGAGCTGACATTATATCTTCGTAAAGGATGTCTACCTCTTCATCAGTATGGGACGACGTCGGAGCATAAACCTGAACGACCTTCATTCTGTACCTCTTGTTTAGTTTCAGCACTAGGAAGGCTACTCTGGAGGAGATTTTCTTAACTGCTAGAATTTGATTTTCTAATCACTTATTGATAATGAAGCCAACTCCTCCTTCCGACTTTTCTTCTTCTCCGGCGTAGTAAAAAGAGTGCCCTGATTGTAATTTTATTAGGCCCTCGCCTCGTCTTCTGACCTCGCTTAGTCCCATAACATCCCATTTGATCTTCTGTATTTCAGATTCTAGTTCGGTCATGTTTTCTTCCGATAGAAGTGTTCTTGTATTATATGTTATAATATTTAATCTTTTGGTGGTCGTCTTAGTGGTAGGTTTTATGAGCGATTTCTTGCCTCCCCAGAATCCTCGAGGCAGACCCTCGTAGGGGTGTGGGAGTTGCCATTGAATGATCTACCCACCTGGGGTTCACTTCCGTTTGTTCTAAAATCGCCATTGTAGGGGTTTATGGTCATTTTCTTCCACGCTGACCAAGCGGGTTGGAAGAAAGGGTATAGGATGGGAAGGATAAATGGGTTTAAGGATAGGTTAATGTTGAGTAGGACATGGTTCTCTCCTGGGATTAAAAGGTAGGAGTAAGAACCAAGGCTCGTGAGGGCAGGGTCGCATCCCTGTAGTAGGTCTGTCTTTCGTCGGGACCACAAAAGAGTACCTACCTACTACCCTTTTTAGATACTATAGACCAAATAAACGTAAGTTTCTGTTACACTTCCCATACCTAAAACTGATCGTTTCTGAGAAATTTTGAGAAATATAAAAATACATAATGTAATTTAAAAATTGCTTTCACCCTGTAACATGGAATTCAGCTGCTCATAATTAAATCTACTGGTTAGCTAAAAAGTTAAGGTATACTACCATTAAATTTTATTTCAAAATTATACAGAGTGGTGAAAAAAATTGCTCCAAAGTTTAAGCACACATTTTATTGAATAACTCTTTAAAGTTGAATGGAAACCCCATATTTATTGGCCTATTTCAACGTAGAATTAGATTCCCTTTAAAACTATATTAGGGTTCCCTATACCTACCTCTTATGCTTTTTACGCAAACGGCGTTTTTATATTTGACTTTTTGTTTGTTATACCTATCCTACTATTTTTTAATAATAGTAAGCTTTGGCCAAATAGCGTTAATTATTTCTAAAAAAAAGAATTATTTGACAGTGACACTACTTGTTACTCAAACCATTATCGTTGTTTATAGTAGTTTAAAATTGTTTTTCGAGATTGTTATATTTCATTACTTAAAATGAGAACTTACCCCAGGAAGAACAGAATTCATATGATCTTGGTAATCGGTCAGTGTGAAGAAAACTGTTTATTAGCGTCAAGAGTATATGCCCAAAGATATCCTAACGGGTATCATCCTATTAAGCGTTCATTGGAAAAGTTGTTGCAGCTTTTCCGAAGATCAGGCGGTGTGTCTTATACTAAGCCCGAACGACAAAAATTGGTTACCGTAAATGAGGAAAATGAATATTTAGTGATGGAATCTCTAGTAGAAAACCCTCAAACAACTCACCGAAAAATAAATGAAGCAACTGGAATAAGCAGACAGAGCATCAAAGAATAATTAAAAAACACCAATTTTACCCGTATCACAATACAACTACATCAACAACTTTCTGAAGAAGATTATGATCGACGACTGCATTATTGTTTAGGGGTTCTAGAAAAGTTTGGTTGTTTGAATACGTGCTTTTTTCCGATGAGTCAAGTTTTCATAACAACGGATTAGTTAATAGACATAACTTTCACTACTACAGTGACGAAAATCCTAATATTTTTAGAACCCTTGATTACCAGCACGGATGGTGTGTTAACGTGTATAGTCTGTATACTATTGGCGCGGAGTAATAAATCATAATTGCTTGAAATAATTCTTTATTTTCTTGTGAAAGCGGTACTTCTACGGTTAAGTAAAAACCAATAAATTCTAACCAAAATACGATCATTGTGCCGCTCTTGCAGCATATCGACCCATCTAGGGTCTGAGAACAATAGTTTAACCTATGTAAACACGTTGCCATCAGCCCAGGTACTGACGAAACAAGAATAATGGTAATAATGGTATATAATACGTAAGTAAAATTTGTAATGTGATCTACTATACAAATAAAATAAATAACATATAACCACATAATAATTCATATCAAGGTAGATTTTACTATTATAATATATTTACCTACTAAAAATATGATTTTCCAAACGTATCAGGTACCTACGCCACTGCAATACGGGAGATTCGATAATTCTGACAGGTTTATTACTCCGCGCCAATAGTATACTGAGTATAGGGTGGAGTAATTGGAACGCAAATAGTAGGTCCATACTTTTTTGATGGCCACTTAAACGGCGCCATGTTTCTTAGACTTATTAGAAACAATTTGCCTTTACTATTGGAAACTATTCCGCTTAATATTCGTCAACGAATGTGGATGCAGCTAGATGGGGCTCCTGCACACTTTCATAGACGTGTTAGGAATGAATTAGATGGGCAATATTACAATAGATGGATAGGACGAGGAGATCCACAGGAATGGCCAGCCAGGTCTCCAGACCTAACAAGTCTCGACTATTTTTTATGGAGATATATTAAAAATATTGTTTACAATACACCACCAACGACACCTAACGATATGAAAGTACAAATAAGAGAAGCATTTTGTTCCATAACGCCAAATAGGTATAGATAACCTTAATATAGTTTTAAGGGAATCTAGTCCTACGTCGAAATAAGCCATTTAACTTTAAGAAGTTATTCAATAAAATGTGTGCCTAAACTTTGGAGCAATTTTTTCCCCACTCTGTATAACTGTTAAATAAAACTCTTATATGGTAGTATACCTAACCTTTCAGCTAACAGTAGATATAATTATGAGCAGCTGAATTCCATGTTACAGGGTGAAAGCAATTTTAAATTACATTATGTATTTTTTATATTTCTAAAAATTTCTCAGAAACGATCAGTTTTAGGTATAGAAAGTGTAACAGAAACTTACGTTTATTTGGTCTATAGTATCTAAAAATATAAAAAAATATAGAATGTTCCATAAAAAAAAACAACTTTGATATGTACTTTATTTTTGTGCCACCCTGTATATTCAAAAATAATTTTGAAATATGCTCCTCAAAAACCCACATATGACTGCGTTAAACATTATTTCCCAACCCTTTTCATTTCTCGTAGAAAACAGAGGCGAATGTGGTGGGCCATCCTGTATAAATTATCATGTGAGTCAATTTCTGTTTGCTTTGCTACGAGTTTTCGTCAACCGACGAGGCTATTGGATATCTTGTCGAAGTATTAATAGATGGCAGCAGTAGGTACGAGTTGATTTTTATTTTCTGCTTGGAATAATTGATAACGGTTATTTTCTCGCCGATCAGTGTTAAACACGGATTGTTAATGTCTATTCTCTGAGAGAAATAAGTTATATATTTCTATAAATTGGAATTCAGTAATTAACTTTGTAGGTGCACTGACAAACTTCTATCATCGAGGGGATGATTTTGGAAATTTAATTAACCTGCAAGTAGTGTGGTCGTTCGGATGAGGACACTTTACTTGTAAATCTGGGAAAAATTTGCACTTAATGAATTGGCTTCGTTTTTTCTGTTTCATTTAGATTTTTTGTGATATTTTGCTGATTGAAAAACTACCAGTTTGTCTGATCGCCGGTAAAGATATTTTTGCTACGTATTAGAATCAGCCAATGGTACGCTTACTAATGCTTTAGTAGGAACAAGACGGCTTTGGAAGAGAACACGCCAGTAGATTCCGCACATTTAAATTTACACTCAGTGGATCTAACCTTCGTCGCGTTTATCCAAGGAGCGACCTCGAAACGCGCCTTAACGATACGAGTTTAATATGAAAGTTATTTCAAACGTTCTAGACTTTATTTAGTTACACAGATTATTAACATAAAAATATGTATGAAAATATTTACTTAATAAGTTATGCTATAAAATTAAAAATTCGTTTTTCTACATTTTCGTTTCATTCAGTGTAAATAAACTCAGGGGCGTTTACATATATATACTTTTTCTAACATTATTTCATTCGTGTATGGTTTGATTTTTGTCTCAATTTTTATTGAAAACTTGTTTTCGAGAATAACTGCGTTTTTTAATACACAGCATGCTCTTTTTAGTAGAATTAAAAATTGTATACCTTGGCATTTGAACTTTTCAAGAAAATTGAAAGAAACTGACATAACCCGAAAATACGCTACCTAACGGAACTACAAAAAACCAACGCAAAACGTTCAAAATGATGTTTAAATTAGAGCCAAAGTTCAAAGTTATATTATTTAGCAGCTTCCCCCACACTTACTATTACAGATAGGAAAAAATGCTTAGTATATAAAAGACGCAAAATTATATGGACTTGCCAATCTCAAAATTGTGAACATTCTAAAAGAAAATCGACTGTTTTTATTTTGTCTTTATATTGCGCTGTCTTGCGTTCGTTTTAGAAACATAAAAATAATTTCCAGCAACTTCTCTTGGTTACTTTTACTAAAAATATTTTTTTCCAGAGATTGTAGGACTAATAGTTTCTGAGGTATGGCCGGCGTGCTCACTTATTTAAATTTAACCTTAGATTCTGAAGAGTTTTATGTTTCTACATACATTAAACCAAAACTTCCTAAATTAGTGAGGTTATTTTTATGTTAAAAATTAAAATTATGTACACAACGGAAAGTCGTTTCATTTTTTTAAAGAATTAAATTTATGTGCGTTATAGAAATTAAATTGATTTTTAATATAAGAATTAAAATTATGATAATAGTGGAAATTTGAACAAATGTTATAAAAATAGCAGAAGAGAATTCTATAAAGTGAAGTAATAACATCCTCCTAAACTTTCATTGATGCTATTTTTAATGAATATACACAACGTTTTAACTTATCTAGAAACTACTAGAACTTAGTCTAAGTTTGTTAGTATTCACCTGATGACGATACCAATTGAAACGTTGTGTAAAAGGAGGTTATTATTTTACATCAAACAACATTGTTTAATTCATTCAAACAAACATTCGCTTCGTTAATCAGTTGAATAGTCATCAGCACAGTTTTAACATAATGCATGCTGTCGCAAACAGTATTTTTGAGTAAACACATTATCGCCGACTGAAAACGCGTGAAACTTCTTTTATAGAAATAGAACAATTTTTATTTCGAACGGTGGTAACACTGATTTGATATTTAAAAATCAAAACTGTCATTACGTTTGCGGTGCATTAATTTAAATCGTAATTAATATTCAGTAGATTCATTAAATTTTTTGACTTTGTAACGTTAATAGGTCTATAACGACACCAATATCAGTATCGTTATAAAGTCACTGAAAGTCTATAACGATACTGTTCCGTACTTCAAGTTGGTATTTAAATGATTAATGCGAATTTAATGGACGCCAAATTTATCGTGGTACCAACTTTTTAAAAAAATAACGAAATATCAAAGTTTAACATGGCGTTGTCTTTTTTATTTTTTTTTTAGATTTAAGATGAAATAATTGTACATTACACACGTTACATAAGAGGCTATTATTGCGCGAGTGCTCTAATGTAACTCGTATAATAATATACTATTATCTACTTACTTATTTTTGTTTTCACATTTTTGTTTAATAATGTACTAATTAACCTTAAACTAGCATTTAAACCAAAATTTAATGAAAATATTGCCACCCTAGAAATTAGACTTCAAAATTTCCTAAATTTAAATACTCGCGAAATTTTATTTTAAAATCAATCTGAAAAACCCAAAATAAAAAAAATAGAATAAGGAATTCGTTTCAGAAGGCATTTTAACAACTCGTACTTTCGAAAACTTGTTTTATAAAATGTGTCTACTGAAACTAGTTCTTTAATATACTATTAAGTTACTATACAAACCCTCATTATTACCAAAGCTGTGATAAGGGTAACCTCAAATAAAACCGCTAAGCTTCGAACATTAATAAGATTAACATAGAAAAGTCCAAGTAATAATATTAAATAAAAATGGTTATATAATACCAGAGATTTTGTTATATTTAAGACATAATTTGGGTAGCCGAAAGGACATTGTGGAAAAAATATTTTCAAATTTTAATCTAATTTTCGAAGTTATAGTCGATAATCAAAAATTGCAAAACTTTTTATTTTATCTTCAAAATGAGTAGAAATTCATTATGTACACTCATGAAATTTAAAACTTGAACACCACAATTTCTGTAAACAAAAGTTTGCACATTGTGAAGCGGGCTTAAGGGTATCATTTACAATTCTAACAGCAGGTAGTCTCAGCAGGGGTTATCTTATAGAAGGACTGTAGAATGAATCATTACACTAAGCACGTTTTAGAAAATAGGTAATTTACGTTGCTTACTTAATTTTTTTCTTTAAAGAATATATTTGAAGGTATCGCTAATTAAACACCATAGCTCGATTAATTATCGAATCAAAATTTTGTTTAGGAAATGTTTACAAAATAAAATTAGAAATAATTTTGATTTAAAAAACGTCTACAAGCAATAACTTTTAAATTAAATCAAAAACTAAACATGGTTATTTGGGTTGACTGATTATTACTTATTTTTAAATAAATCTAACCTACTAATTATTGTAAGTTATAAAAAAAATCATTAAACTCTCTATTCATAATATTTAGTCCTTACAAAATGTATATTTTATGACGTTTCATTTTTTCTGTAGTTAATATAAAAAGTGAAAATAAAAACTAAGGCAATTCTTATTGTCAACGTATATATTTAGTTTTTGACAAGAATTTATTACATAATTATAATTAAGATACCAAGTTATAGTTTAAAATTAAATGAAAACGTTTTTTTTAAATAAAGGTATTACTATATAAATAAATATAAGAAATCAATAATGGGTGTGACCTCCATTATTATTGATACATTCTTGGAGGCGTCTGCTCATTGACGCTATCAAGGTATCAATATAATTAATATTAATCGTTTCCCATGCGGTATCAATGGCTGGAAATAGTGCATTACGGTTTACTAGTATAAAATTAGGCCCTTGTTGTCTTCGGATAACAGCAAGTATTCGAGCCCAAACATTTTTGATAATGTTGAAATCTGGGCTTTTTGCTGGTCAGGGTAACAGCTCCATCATATCCCGATAGTTAATTATCGAATGTTCCAAGAAAATATGTGTAAATAGTAAATGGAATCTACTAACGTAAGTTAAGTCGTTAATTATAGTTACATAACTCTCCTTTCATAAGATATAGTTCATATTAATATGCTTATTGTAAAGCTTCGTACACACCTGAACAACAAACCGAGGAACAAACAGAACAACGAACCGAACGGCAATCGGAACATTAATTTGGACGGTGCTACGTACGAATTTTAGAACAGATTCGCAAGTCCTGATTGTTCCACGAACGGTTTGCGGCGTTCCCGCAACTTGTCGGTTTTTTCTCCGACATCAAAGAAAATGCGCGCGAATGCGTTTGCAGGTTTGGACGAATCTAAACAAAACGGCGAACAAACTTATGCGGGAGAATTAAATTATTTATTTTTGTCCTCCCTTTTGTGGGTTTGTTGTGTTTTAGGTAATATTATGGAGTTGACAGAAGAAAAATGTTTTAAATTAATCAGTGTTTAAGAATGCAAAAAAAAATGATGTCCCTATTAGCATCATTTGGGCGGGAAATTTCCAAAATAAAAAAAAGCGAAGTAAATTATAATTTTTTACTCTTCTTTGTGCGTAAAAATTTGGTTGGCACTATCTTCTTGTTTTCCGCAATTTTCTCGTTCCGTTTGTTGTTCGGATTGTGGAAATCATAAAAGATCGTTTGTCGTTCTGTTTGACTTTCGGTTCGTTGTTATGTTTGTTGCTCGGTTTGTTGTTTAGGTGTGTACGAAGCTTTACAACTTAAGCAACAATTTTTTGGCGAATAAAGATTAGTTTGTGATGTAATATTAGAAACACAAATTTATATCATATCAAATTTATGACAACTTAAAAACCATTGCTAAGAAATTATTAAGGAAAAAGCGCAATTGCAGTGTAAATATTTATAATTAGATATTTTCGAAAGTTTATAAGTCCTCTATTGTAATCTTAATACTTAAAAGAAAATCCTGTCCATTAGCATTATAAGGAAATGGCTTTTACTTTATGAATAAGTTTCAATAACAATAGAATATCCTTGCTTGTTTAATTTACTTCCTTTGAGTCATATTGCTCTAAGGGTTGTTACATTGGTCATTAGAAGTATGTAATAAATAAACAATTACCTACTGTTTGAGAAGGGTAGTGTGAACCAATAAATAAAGTAAGAAATGTAAATTCCATTTTAGTTTAAAATTTCAAGTGTTGTGAAAATGCCACCTCATCTCGGTGCTGATTTGAAAGCGCGGATTGTTTCGGAATTAGTGGCGGGCCGTAGCGTGCGTGAAATTTCACGTATGTTAGATATACCAAAAAGCACCGTAGGGCATTACCGAGTAAAATGGAATCTTGAACACACTTTAGAAAGAGCCATCGGAAGTATCTACACGTGCTCAAGATCTCGAGTTGTTTCATTATATAACAGAACAACCATTTGCTACATACTCCAGGGCTATATAAGTCTGTATACTATTGGCGCGGAGTAATAAATCATAATTGCTTGAAATAATTCTTTATTTTCTTGTGAAAGCGGTACTTCTATGGTTAAGTAAAAACCAATAAATTCTAACCAAAATACGATCATTGCGCCGCTCTTGCAGCATATCAACCCATCTAGGGTCTGAGAACAATAGCTTAATCTGTATAAGCACGTTGTCATCAGCCCAGGTACTGACGAAACGAGAATCATAGCCGTAGATGTGGGTATTATACCAAGATACAAAAATAATGGTATATAATACGTAAGAAGTAAAATTTGTAATGTGATCTACTATACAAATAAAATAAATAACATATAACCACATAATAATTCATATCAAGGTAGATTTTACTATTATAATATATTTACCTACTAAAAATATGATTTTCCAAATGTATCAAGTACCTACGCCAATGCAATACGGAGATTCGATAATTCTGACAGATTTATTACTCCGCGCCAATAGTATACTGAGTATAAAAGTTTTTAGAATGGAAGGAACTCATTACGAAAATAATCACATATGTCCTAAAAAACGAAGTGGTTATTTTTCTGTGAATGTGTGGGGTTGGGTTAGCGCGCGGGGTCCAGGAGTTTGTTGGGCTATCGATGGACGTCTTGATTCTGCTGCGTATTTAGATATTTTGGAAACTATTATGAAACCTTCAGTCGAAGTGTTTTATCCAGACGAAGATTATATTTTCCAACAAGTAAGTATTCTTATTTCACTATACTTTCTCCAAAAATAGTTCGGGATCTGTTGAATTAACATTTTCATAATGTATTTTTGTTGTTAAAGGACAACGCCCTATTCATACTTCGCGGGTTGTGCGCAATTGGATACGAGAAAATAACTTGGAGCTGTTACCCTGGCCAGCAAAAAGCCCAGATTTTAACATTATCAAAAATGTTTGGGCTCGAATACTTGCTGTCATCCGAAGACAACAAGGCCCAAATTTTATACCAGTAAACAGCCATTGATACCGCATGGGAAACGATTAATATTAATTATATTGATACCTTGATAGCGTCAATGAGCAGACGCCTCCAAGAATCTATCAATAATAATGGAGATCACACCCATTATTGATTTCTTATATTTATTTATATAGTAATACCTTTATTTAAAAAAAAACGTTTTCATTTAATTTTAAACTATAACTTGGTATCTTAATTATAATTATGTAATAAATTCTTGTCAAAAAACTAAATATATACGTTGACAATAAGAATTGCCTTAGTTTTTATTTTCACTTTTATATTAACTACAGAAAAAAATGAAACGTCATAAAATATACATTTTGTAAGGACTAAATATTATGAATAGAGAGTTTAATGATTTTTTTTATAACAATAATTAGTAGGTTAGATTTATTTAAAAATAAGTAATAATCAGTCAACCCAAATAACCATGTTTAGTTTTTGATTTAATTTAAAAGTTATTGCTTGTAGACGTTTTTTAAATCAAAATTATTTCTAATTTTATTTTGTAAACATTTCCTAAACAAAATTTTGATTCGATAATTAATCGAGCTATGGTGTTTAATTAGCGATACCTTCAAATATATTCTTTAAAGAAAAAAATTAAGTAAGCAACGTAAATTACCTATTTTCTAAAACGTGCTTAGTGTAATGATTCATTCTACAGTCCTTCTATAAGATAACCCCTGCTGAGACTACCTGCTGTTAGAATTGTAAATGATACCCTTAAGCCCGCTTCACAATGTGCAAACTTTTGTTTACAGAAATTGTGGTGTCCAAGTTTTAAATTTCATGAGTGTACCTAATACGAGTATTATTTCTTGAACAAAATGAGTACATATTGTTATGAGTCTCAATACTAATTTTTTTTTTTTTTTGTTGTCAAATCCAATTTTTTTATATCCCATTTTCAACCACTTAGCACATGATACAAAAAACCCATTCTTTCAAATCTTCTATTCCAAAAAATCCCTTACATAAATTGTTTAATGTAAATTCGAATGAAATAAAATAAATCAAAACTACTATTAATCAATTTTTAGTTAAGTTTATGATAAAAGAAAAAAATAGCACAACAACTCCAAATAAACAAAATCTTATCTGAAAAATTATACCCTTCTTGTGTTCATCCGATGGCCTCTTCTCCTTTTCCAAATCCAGCGCATCCAGACCGTTCAAAAATAAACTCCGTTCCAACCAAGTCACCTCCTTACTTTTCAAGAAAAAAAAGGACCAACCATCACTTCCTTTCCCCTCCAACTTGGGGTAAGTCCAACTTTAAAAAAAAACAACCCGTACTTTATTGCTTCTTGTCTTCATTATTCGTAAATGTAAACCGCTCAACTTTGCTTTTTTATATCTATTTTTCCATCTATCAACTATACCTCCATTTCTTATTCCATCATTGCAACTTTATCACTCATTCAAAAAACAGTATTTCGTTTTAAATTATATCTTTTTATTTCAACTTTATCATTCAATCAAAAACAGTATTTCGTTTTGAATTACTTTTTTTATATTAACCTGTTTTTAATTTTCATTACTAACTAACTCTAAAATAGTAGATTATTTTACTAGGAGTTAAACAATATAATTGTTGAGCTTAAAAGTTTCCTGGCGAGGCGTTAGCCGAGACAGCAAATAAGCGAAACAATTATATTTTAACTCAAGTGAAATATATTATTTTTCTTCAAGCGTTTATTGCTAGTTTTTATGTTATTTTCAAATTTTCGAGAATCTCGAGTGTTATAGTGACGTTTTATTCTCGACGAATCAAGTTGGTACTTTACTGTTACATTCATAATATGACATAACCGAGATACCAACCTCTAAATAGTTGTGAAAACAAAAGAACTGTTGCTTTTTAATGTTTAGACAATAAAAAGCGTTTTTAGCGTCTGTCAGTAGTTCAATAATATGCCGTTTTATTATCGCTTGAAGAAAAAATTTGTTTAAACCTATTTGATTCCTCAATAATCATCAAACTTCTCCATCTCGCATGCCATCTAACGTCAATTTTTCCTATCACTTCCGCAACCAACGTTACACACAAATGTTGCTGCACTAACTCAATTAACTTTAATAATGGTAAGTTATTCTTCTTAAAATTAATTAATTACATTTTTTTAGGTTTGTTTTTATAGAAGATTAGATTCCTATCTTATTGAAGAACTTCAAACACTTAACTGATATTATCTTGCTAGTAAAAATAAGCTTTAGCTAAGACATAATAAATTTAAAATATGAAGACGACGTTTTTAAATTTGTCACCGGAATCTACGGAGTTTTGGTTTTATATGCATATAACGATGAACCATAAGACATTTGTGGGTAGAAAAATAAAACTCCTAGATTCTACTAATATTTAATTAGAATTAAAATCATGTACCGGGTGACCCAATAATACTGTTCGTAGGCCATATCTCGGGAACCGGTCGTCGTATGACTTTGGTGTAAAAAAAATATTGGGTAAATCGGCCATAAAGAATCGCAGGAAAATATTTTCAAGTTTTAAAAATGACCACCAGAAGGCGTAACTGCCATCTTAAATTTTTAAATTGAATTTTCTATAAATTTCGCATAATAAACAATTTTTTTTACATTTGTAAAGAGAACCAGTTTATCTATTATTTTCGTAAAAACAAAAGTTTAGTTATTTCAAAAACAAAGATAGCGAGGGGGTGATGCCTATCTTTAAAATCTAATCTCACATATGTATGGCGCAATATTTAACATCCTCCCACTTGAGTGGCTAGAAGTGAGGCTTCGAGGTACTCACATAAAGTGACACGCGATTTTTGTAACAACTTAACAAAATCAAAACAACAATATAGAATACATTAACTAGTCTAATTTACAAGTAAATCATGCAAATATCTTTTCGGGAGTCGTGATTCACTCCCACTACTGGTCACTTTTATATTGCACTCGGATACTTTGCGTTTGGTCACTCCCGCACTATTTCGTGTACACTTTATTTCAGGCATTTTCTCACCCGCTGCTACCTCGTCATTCTCTTTCCGACTGGGCGTTGACGAAACCTCTTTGCTCTTCCTCGCCAATTCCAAAGGATAGAGAGTTGAACGGACCGTGTTAACAACCCTTTAACAGTATTCACCCGCACTCCTCTTACTATGTGGTCTTTTCCGGGTATCAAGTCGATCACTCGACCCAGTGGCCAATTCAACCTTTTGATCATATCACTCCCAATTAATACTAATTCACCCAACTCAATACAAAAATCCGTCTTCACTCGCGAGGTCGATTTCAATTATCTTAAATACTCGTTACGAAATCGTCTCCTTAAATTATTGCGCAGTTTTTGCATATATTTTACACGACAAATCAACGAATTACGGTCGACTACCTCACAGTCGCCAGGATCACTCGATTGATAAGGCAAAGGTCGCGACTTGATTACGACCTCACAGTCACAAAGCACTGTTACGAGCTTCTTGTACGTTAAAAAAGCGCATCCTATAACATTTCATAACATAGGCTTTACTATCCCAATCAGTCGCTCCCAGAAACCTCCCCACCAATCAGACCCAGGGGGGCTTGTTTGAGCTTATCTCAATCTATATGATCAAAGGCGTTGTCAGTTCCCACTAAATTAGTGCCATTATCGCTATACACTACTTTCGGACGACCACGACTAGCCACAAGCCGACGCAGCGCTTGAATAAAGCTCGGCGTTTCAAAATATATAGTCTAACATATTCGAATTCGGATATAGTATACCTATTTAGGTTTCTAGGCTTACTTTTTAAATTAAAGGTTAGAATTACGAGAGTAATATTAAAGTGACAATAAGTTTAAAATGCGTTTAGTCCCTTTGGAGCAACATGAATGTTCTGATGATATATATATTTTTAAATAATATCTAAATGAATTCTATTTAGACTCACAATTGTCTCTTTAACATCTTATTCATTTTGTGCAAAATTTTTAATAGTTTTAGAAAATTTACAGCGCGGTCCTCGATCTTCAAACATCCATTATTCTCATTTTCTCAATATTTGAGGTTAGGAACGAGATTTTGAAAAATGGTTTTCACTGGCCTATTTGGATGTTATTTGGCTATTTTATCATAAAGAAAAAGTCATATCATTCCGTTTGATTTTTTTTTAATTTGAGTCATTCAACGATACCAAATTTGTTAAAATCGGTCAAACCGTTAAGAAGTTACAAGCAGGTTATTGCAAAAACAATTGAACACCCCCCGCCATCTTTGTTTTTGAGATAACTGAACTTTTGTTTTTACAAAAATGATAGATAAACTGGTTCTCTTTACAAATGTGAAAAAATTTTTTTGTTTATTATGCGAAATTTATAGAAAATGCAATTTAAAAATTTAAGATGGCAGTTACGCTCTCTGGTGGTCATTTTAAAACTTGAAAATATTTTCCTGCGATTCTTCATGGCCGATTTACCTAATATTTTTTTTACACCAAAGTCATACGACGAACGGTTCCCGAGATATGACCGAGGAACAGTCTTATTGGGTTACCCGGTACATAATGGAAATTTTTATTCAAGGAATTAAAATTATGTACATGATGGAAATTCATGTAGTTCAATCTCGTGTTAATGGAATCATAAAGCTTAAAATAGTCCGGGAGAATTATTGAATGATAATTAGAAACAATCACTGCGAATTACAATAACAAAATAGGACTGCGCTTAGCATGTAACCACAAGTTTGCAATATAAAATAGGACAATAAATCATCGACGTAAGAGTCTTGCAATTGAATACTTTATAGCAAGAACTTTATATCTTCCACCATTGATTTTAAAGTTCTTCCACTGATGCAAGAAATAGTAGAAATAGAATGCTTGCATCCAATGTAATTTGAAGTATGTTTATTTAATAACGGAAAAATAGTAAGAACTAGTATGTAAAAATAGCGTCTCGTAAGCCTTTATAAACACGTAAGCTTAAGAAAGTTTATAGGTGATAAGTGTAAAACATTAAAAGCTGCTCTCATTAGCAGCGATTCCGTTGTTACAATATCTTTATGGATAAGAGGATTAGAGAGAACAAGTTTTCGTCAAGCCGTTGTACGAATCTTCCCAGTTCGCGCCGTAAATAAAGATTTGTCAAGAGTCCTCCGCATGTAGATCTGAACGGAATACGAATTTATCCTTGATTTCGGAACATATTTTTTACTTAATCTTAATAACGAGGATTTTGAAATTTTCTTTTTGATAAATTCGTCAAGATTGGCTCGAGTTTGTGATTTATTTGCCCCTTTTCCCTAATGGCCTATTATTACAAGAATGGATTCATGAAAGGATGGTAGTTCCGCGACTCTTTTTGTGGTTTTATTTCTTAAGAGAAACTTTTATCATTCTTTATCAGGTTTTAGCTTAGGCAATGATTGTAGTTTGTATTAAGTCGGTTTTATTTTATGTAAGATTAATCGTGAAAATTAATTTTCCGCTTTCGTTTACAGATTATTGTGGTGTAAAAGTATTTTAGATTTTCTTCATTTTTCGTTTGTATGTCTTGCTGTTTCAGTTTATTAATCGGTTGTTTTCACTTCCTAATTTACCGAAATAATTTATTGCTCTATTTCTCCACATCTTATATTATGAGATGATTTCAAATTCAGACTGAATTTTATGCAAAGAATCGCGTGAACTTTTCAATGATTAAATTTGTTATGCATTGTTATTTTTTTTTAAATTTTTTTAGCTAAATCTGTTCAGTAGTAGCAATATTTATAGTTCTAAGCGTTGATTGAAAAATGTGGGAAGGTAGGCCACGCATATCAAAAAATTGCCTTGACATATAGATGAGTCAAATTTTTTTTAAATAATGAGACTTAGCAAAATAAGATGTAAAACAATCAGACAAACTCTTAACTAATAATTGGTCGACGGTCATATTGAATAGATGTTGTTTAGGGATACCATTACATTTTAATTTCTCAGCCAGAATTTAAAAAATGTCAACGATAAATATATAATTATGAAACACACATAATTAAGGAACAAAATTTTATTAGTCGATAAAAGTTAAAGGGTTCAATTATAAATGAATAGTAAATAGTGTTCATGAGAGTAAATACGTGAATTGTAAAACTAAATATTTTAAGGATAAATTTTTAAATAAGAATTGGATCAATTTCCTGTAGAAATAGGTACACGTTAAATATTAATTGAAATTTTTGTATAGTTAAATAAAAGGTCACAATGGACGATACGGAATGTAGTTAATACGCAGAAGATAAGATGGTAAGATAAAAGGTCAAAAACCTAAGGTAAAGGTAAAAGAAAAAGATGAAAGACTGTTACGGTTTATTTGTAAACAAACTCAAAAATAGCGCAGTGCTCAAAGACCTTGCCGGCAGCTCCTCTTAGTCGGAAGTGGTCGTGGGCTATTGAGAATCGTTCGAAATGAACGAGATATTCTAGAGCCACTAAGAACTCGTAGACACATAAACAAACCGTACGTTGATAGAAATTTGTATATTATTATAGCGGCTCGACTGCAATCAACACACATAGAAATACATAGACACACAATAAATAATATCATTTAGAGTTAATAGCAAAATATAGTTATAAAATAATAATGACTCGCGAGAGCGAGTTAAGACACGAGCGATAATTCAATGTACAAACGCCCCAAATAGGTTAGCGTATTATGAAATTTTGACAGTCGTAGCACTGATTATTCCCTGAAAGCGATTCACCGAGTTCACGTGGCAAATATTGTTCGGAATGTACTTAACAACAATTACGGAGAGTACCAGACCTTGGCCGATTATTTAAATAGTTTAAAAGCTCACAAAATTAATCAGGTACTTGGAAAGATCTTTCTAATTTACAAAATTGTCTATACAGCACCAAAAAGGTACTTTGCTAAACTCACGGCCGCGGTACGTATACATAGAACGCGACAAAATTTATGAATGACATGCATAAAAGAATTAACTTAGCTTGTATAAATAGGAAGTTTTTGGTGTTCTACAATTGATCGGCAGATGTGACAGCTTTCGTATCCAAATCTAGTATTTTATTATCCAATGAAGAAAAGGAAAAACCAAAATGAACTCCGTTGATAACAGTTGTTGGGATGCTCACAAAGAACCAGATAACAGGCTTATCTTGGATAGTGTCCTTCACCAGAAGGAGGTTCCAAGGTAGGTTGAAATTCCAACGTTAGTGAAAATACCAGACCCACTTCGTTACTTTATAATTTTTGAATTATTATCCTGACCAGCATAATCATAATTAATGATCCATTGATTAATTAATCTCTAGTAGAAAACAGAGTACATCTGAAGTGACCAGCAGAAGAAGCCAAAGAAAAAAACCAAAAAAATAGGTGTCTGCAATTGATAGAACCCGTGATAGCAAATATTTTATTAACACAAAGGAAAGTAAAAAAAGGTACTTCCACAGGAACAGTAGTCCAAGACTTATTCTTTAATTTGAATGGGATGATTTTACTTCAATTGATACTACAAAGCACATGTCAAATTGTTTAATTTTTAGACAACATTTTCCATGTACACCTTTTCACGACGGTTAGCAAATAGGAAATAAGGTATATCTTTTGCGAGCAATAAAGATGAATTGTCGAAACTGGCAATTTCAAATAACTAAAACCCCCAGAAGATTTTTCAATATAAGAATTCATATTCAAACGCATGAGTGTAAACACGGCTGTCTATACGGTAGGGAGAAATTGGTCTATAAATCAATTATTTTCGAAATAATACCGTCACAAGACCCTAAAGCAAAAAACATAATTAAATAAGGTAAATATTAACAAAAAATAAGCTTATCAAAATAATTTTTGGGCCTTTTAATAAAGATAAAAACACCAACGGTGCATTATGTTCACCATGAAAAATAAAAAATGTAGTTCCGGGGTTTACAATCACGAACTCCTTGCAACAAAGATCCTTGTGCAGTTGCGTAACTAGAGAAAATTGAATACTATGCATTCCATAGATATAAATAAATGCAGAAAAAAGATAAAATAAAAGTTACAAAATACCATCGATTTAACCCTGTTTTAATTATTATTCGTGCAACTGACGTATACAAACTTATTAATTGTCACAGAAATCACAGTAAGTTTAAAGCACAAACTCAAAGTTAAGAAAATATACAAAAACTACAAGAACTCAGTTTCAAAAAAGATAATAAGTATTATTTATTACAGCTTGCCAAGAGCTGTCAATCAATGTTGCGATAAATGCTAAAAATGATTACTATACCATATTTTCACCGAGATAATTTAAAGTTAAATATATATTTAAAATGTAAACTATAGGAACTCTTTTTTTAAAAAATAATAATTAACAGAAGCCCTTAAAAACTATTTATCAACAAGACGAAAAATTGAAAAAAATTATCAACGTTCATTTGTTCGACGAATATTCTGCTGATATAAAAAGCAAAAAGTTATTTAAATATCGTTAGACATCTGAATGTTTTTCAAACATGATAATATTTATTACAATTAGTCAAAAACTATCAATCAATCAATTATGAACTGTAAATCGATTCAAAATATCGATTTTTTTGGTCGAATATCCTACTAGCACCAAAGTTAACGTGTTGATCAATGTTCAGATAAATGCTAAAAATCGTTACTATAACATGTTTTTACTGAGGTAATGTTAATGTTAAAACATAAAAAAATATATTTAAAATGTTAACTCTATGAACTTTTATCACTTGCTTAATGAAGCAGCCGCACGATGCGTTGGAGTTTTGTAGCTATTCCCAGTGAGTTTTGTAGACTTACGTTCATCCTACCCTATACTGAAGAGTCTCAAATAGGGCGGAGCACGTGTATGTAGGTGTCGTTCTTAATTCTGTAATTATTACTGGCTACCGTTTTATTCGGTTGACGGAATTTTAAAAATGCGCTTAACTTTCTTCGCAATAGTTATTAGATTCTCTGGTAGTTGGAGCCTTAGTGTGAAGTTAGCGGTATTGCTCAATAAAACTTTATATACTTATTAGATACCTTCACTAGATAGTAGGTAGGGACAAATTGAAAACCATTGTGATTTCTGCCTACTGCTCTGAATGTCAACGTGTAGGGATTCAAGCAAGCTCGTGTAAACGGTAGGAGCAATTATGACTCTCTTAAATGTCCACCTAGCGCTTAAGGCTTATTGGACTGTCTTCCTTATAGGTCCATTAGACCGGACCGGATATTGCATATTCACCTGGGAGTCAGGAACTCTTCGATGGATGGGAGTTAGCAAAAGTCAGACCAGGGAAAGGAGGAGTAGCTTAGCCAGCTGCCCCTCAATTGTAGTTGGTTACTGAGAATATGAAACGCAAGGAGAGATATAGGCGACGAACCTGGCCCATCTACCGACACGATTTTTATAACTTTTCCATTTCAGCTAATTTCGTGCTCAATCTGTCTCCAAGCAGGAAAGGGGAACTTTCAATCGCGGACTGTGGAAGATATGCTAAAGCACTTCGATAGGAATTATAGCAGAGTCTCTATCAAATATGAATGCACCCAATGCGATTGAATTTTCCCAGGATTAGACAACACATAAAGCCACCTGCGAAAATGCAAAGGCAAGCAACTTATATTGCTCGCAAACGAAGGATTCAGGTGAACCTCCTGCGAGCAAGCGTTCAAGAACTATAAATCAATAAGAGCTCATTATTGACAAGCTCATCCAAAAGAAGCCAATGAATAAGAAATACTGATAACAAGAATACAAGGAAGGTCTGGGTTCAGCATAGAGGATATCAACCTGATGCTTGAACTGGAGCTACAGTAGCTAGGCGATAAAAATTTCGCCAGGAGGATGCATGTGGTCCTACCGAACAAAAAGATTAAGCAGCTGCGAGACAAAAAGACGAGCCATCCTTTAGAAAGAAAAGGAAGGGTTTTCTTGCAGCTCACCTGCAACGAGCGCAGATGGTTGGGTATCAGACCTAAGGTACTGTGAAGGAGAGACGGGCTGATCTTGAATCTTAAAACTCTTAGAGCAATCCGATGACTCGGTGAATTGAGCAATTGAGCTGCTAAAGGATGCTCTTAAACTGTTAGTACTAGCGAACAGCATGATACTAGATGTGTGTAGCCGTCGCCCACTTTGCCCCGCCAAAGCAAGTAGATACAAAAATAAAGTGTAGAGGTTTCAAAGCGTGGTGCCCGCCGGCGGTACTTGTACGCAAGAACCCAAGACCAATTTAAGAAAAGTCTAGGCACAATGGCGTGGACTGGCTTGATGTGGGTGGCATCAAGCCAAGCTTGCGGACGTCCAGGAGCTGTACTCTAGTCTATGGGGTATAAAACTACATGAAGAGCTTCTTTAAAGGGAGTGAGGTTTCAAAGGTAGTAGCTCAGGTCCTAACTCCTATTATGGTGACAGAAATTCGAGATCGGATTAAAAAGCTAACAAGGTACAGGCATTGCTCCCGTCAAATTAAAGTTGCCCCGTAGTGGGGCACGCCAAGAAGTTGTCCACTTTTTGTTATAAGGTAGGCAACCTGCGATGTGGAGGATGAATCGTACGGTGCTTCTATTAAATGAAGGTAAAGACGGGTAGTTAGTCGAGAACTACCGACTACTGACCATTTGCTTGCAACTATGCCGCATATACTGGGGTATTATAGACCAAAAGTTGCGAAATCACATGCGATCCACACCCAGACAAAAAGGGTTCGTGTTCGTGCAGACGATCTAATACACAGCATCACGAGCACCGGATCAGCTCAGATTAACGGAGCAGTACCTAGGGGGGCTAAGTATGATGATGTCGGCGCAAAAGTGTGCTTGTTTCCAGGTCATTGCCCACCAAAAACTCTTGGCACCTGAGCAATTCATGGTTGAAATTGGGCAAGGGAGAGGCTGTACCGTACATAACAGCAGGCAGCTGCCTAAAGTATCTGGGTGTGGAAATATCTTCTTGGGCAGGAATTGAAATTCAGAGAGCCTGTCAACGCACATGACAGAAAAGCCCACGAAGTCTTTTCCGGGGGTTTAATACCCGCTAATGGCGCTTCGTCTTCGGAAGACCCGTTGAAAGCAATTTTTTACGGTCCAGTAGTGTTTCCAAAACGTTAGTGGTTTCATCCCTCAAATGGGAAGTCATACAGGGTGTTACAGTTTTATTTTCTGAATATAAAACGTGTGTCGAGAGCAATATTAAAACGTGTGTCGCGAGTAATATGTTATGACAAAAGTCATATTTGACGCGCATTTTGCTAATTTTCTATTGGTTGAAACGTGCATCTTAAAATTAAAATTTACACAAATCCTTTATGTGTGTTACAAGATTTCTAATAAAAATTATTGGTTAGGTTTAAATCCGGCTAAATTCACCGTGAGTACACTTTGCTTTTCTTTTTCTGTTTGTATTAATTTTAATTGCCACGTGAAATTCTTTTAGCACGTTTCTTGACCTTATGATTTCGCTGTGTGTTACACCTAGATAACTCGTAAGGGTGCTGGAATGGCTGAGTTATGCTGCAGGCAACCGGTGGGTACCACGTCTAACAGGGGTTGGTTATGCTTCATAACTTCATCGAGGAAGCCTACCGTCTTCCGTTTCTTTTCGCACACCTTCCCTAAGAGGAATCCTGGGGTTACCTAACTTCTCGAACTGTTGATATCGTCGCTAGCAGGAAACTTTTATTCTCGGAACTGCATCCAACATAGTACAGCTAAGTTTTATTATTTAAGTAACTTATTCATTGTTAATGCGTATGAAGCTCATGTACATATAACATGAAACTGCTTGATTTTTAGTTCTTAAGTAAATCTTTATTTGGTGTACTCTCCGTAACCGATCTTTTAACCAGTTCAATACGGGCTCGGGCGCTTCACTTAGAGCGGTTGACGCAAAAACAAAATGCCTTTTGGGTTTTCGGGAGATACTTACCTTTTTAATCTTAATTTAAGTCAGTGTCGTTGCATGTTCGACCAGATAAATCGCCGTGTGTAAGTGATATGTGTACGCAGAGTCTTCTTATTAGCTGACGTACGTGAGTATATGCAACAGTCTCTCTATTTTTGTCACATTCACCTATTACAATAAGATTTGTTTGTTGTTTTATTGAATTGTCTGTTTTTCTCTTTTGTTGTGTTTGATCTAGCGTATTAGGCTTTAAGTAAAACCTGTTGACCTTTTGTTGGTCGGTTTTATTTCTTTCTTTTACCCAGCAGGTGGCGCCTTGTTAGACAGCAGATTAATTTTTTAGAACTCTTTAGTGATCTCCCCTACTCTTCGACGAAGCAGGACGCTGCTACTCTAACTATTTTAAGTACCTTATTCTCCACGAACCTAGTGCGTTACATTGATCCGTATTTCCTTTTGTTCTTTCTTTTTTTTAGGTTGTTCCTCTAGAGCCGACGTTAGTTGTAAACCACAACCGTTACAAAAGGGCCAAAAACGTGGTCGCAATAATAGCCAAATTCTGAGTGATACCTCAAACACCTTATACGATGGTTCCAACTACCAGGAGAAACCAATCAACTACTAATTAATAAAAGGAGAATGTTTATAGATGGCGTCTGAATTTTGCAGATTTCTACAAATTATTTTAATTTGATGATTCTAGTACATGGCAACTGTTCATGAAATGACGACAACGCTATCACTTGCTTAATGTTAAACTCCTGACCATGCATCAGATAAGGTAACGTCTGTTGTGTCGTTGAATAGGTTTTGAAGAACTTCTGGTTCAATTTTTTTTCCGTTTTCTGGCTTTTAGAATTGACTAGTTGAAAGACCCGTTTTTTGGAATTTAGTTATACATAACTTTTGCATAAACTATTTTTTGATTTACTATGTAATTACTGAGACATGACAATTACGTGACATTATAATTGTTATAGTTAGTTTTTTCATGTTTTTCTCAAAGTTTTGTTAGTTGTAACGCATCTGTCAAGAAAAATGTTTTGTCACTGCACCCTTTTGATATTCTTTTGCACGCTTGTTAGTATCAGAACGATGTGGAATTCTGCTTGAAAAACTTTTAAACTATATTGCACAAAAAAATAACTTACTGATAATATTTAATCAATGTTCAACTTATTATGTTTTTGAAATGTTATTTTCATGTTCAAATATTCTTTTTATAAACAATGTTGATTGATGTAGAACTAATGTTAAAATGAGATGTTAATTTTGTTATTTTGTTCAAACGTTGCAATACATTGTTTTAATGTTCCTTGTTTAGTGGGAGGGGCCGAGTCTGTAAAGGACCTAACAAACAATCACACAAATTTTGGATTTTAGTATATACACTGTCCAAGATAAGAATGAACAGCATGAGGATCTTGAAAACTGTAAGAGATACAAGGTCACTCAAATTGCAAAAAAGTGGGTAATTTAAACTATTTCATACAAAATTTTGTTCTAAACAATTATGTGTGATACATTGTTGAATTTTTAATAAAAACACTACCAAATACAAGATGTTTTTTGTATGCGTCCATTTAAAAAAATCGACGAATGATCGACTTATGTAACTGCTTTTGCATATTTGTCGACATTGTTGTTTAATGCAAATGCATTTACCTGCGTGATCGTTAACACGAGTCGACACTAGGTGTCGCAAAACTTATTGTTAAAAAAATACAGTTGTTGATGGTTTCTCCGAGATGAAATGTTGGATTAAAAATTTTAAAGCTCTATTTTAAAGCTCTAAAAGTATCAATGCAAGTGTTTTTAGATTTTTAATAAAAAATACGAAATGTAAAAATCCAAAAAATTGATTTTTTTGTAAAATCTCGAAAACAAAAAATATTATTAAACTTTTTCAAACACCATGTAAATATGCTCTAAAATGCCCAACTTTTTTGTAATTTGAGCAACCTTGTATCTTCCACAATTTTTAAGATCCCCATGCTGTTCATTCTTATCTTGGACACAGTGTATAGGATTATAATGTGTGGTGATAAAACGAATTTTTGAAGTACAGTTTGTCAAATCTTTGAAAAGTCCTATATTGTTTTTTAATACGCATTAACTTCAAGTGCAAATTATAGTTTCAAGTTATAATTTTACATTCAAGTTTTGAACTTTTAACTATTCTTTTAACAATTTCAAAATTTATCAAAGAATTCAAAAATGCAAGTAACAAAAGTTTGATAATAAGTTTTGAAATTTCATTTTGAGAGTCGTAGATCTGTGTCCAACACCTATTCAACATCTGGGATGTTATTTCTTTGTCGAACAATAAAAAAAAATGTATGTACGATATTCGTTGATTCAAATTTCATCTGTTCGCGAAACTCAATTAGTCTTATTATTAATAATAAAAATAACAGATATTAATATTGATTAACAAAACAGTAAACAATGAAGTGGTGACTAATTATTTGTTAATAATGCTCTCAGACACTAAGCAAATGTGCCAGCGGTACAAAAACATTGATTACAAAAATTTAATAGATGCAACTTCTTTATTTAAACTTTTCTTTTTGAAAATAGATTTAAATTGATTTAAAATTAGGGCTCGCATTTCGAAATTTATCAAAAATTAAAGAAAAAACATTACATTACATTGCGATGTAAGTATAAATCAGTATTCGATATATAGGGTGTTCAATTTAAATTAACGAAGTTATATTTGACTTTTGTAATAGTAATACGGGATGTTAGGTAATTAATAATTTCCATTTAGTTACCTTTGCACCCTATACATTTTCACTGATTGGAAGTGACAGCTATGAAACAAATGTAAATTTTGAGATTATGGAGCGGTATTCTTTACTTTACATATTAAAGTACTGATTACTAGATGTACCTAAATCGTTAATTAACACTCTGTATATCAAAAATAAAGACTGTACCTTGACGATGACAGTTACCTTGTATATTAATTCCGTCGCATGAATACAAGAAGACGAATATCTTCTAAAACTGAAAGTGGGGAAACAAATTTCCATGTTTATTTTTAAAGTTTGTTTCGATATATACACGTAAATAGAAATTCAGTTATAAAATACATAAAACATGCGATTTCCTTTTTGGTCTTTTCGTTTCTTTTTAATTCAAAAAAATAGAGAAAGACGAAAAAATTACAATTTTTGTACGTTAGACATCGCAATACTTTAGAAAATAAAATTTTCTATAACGTTGAAAAGGAGAAAGCAGGTCCCGAGAAGAATAAGCTTGTGCTATAAATCAAACGCATGGAAAATTAATAAATCGCAAAACAGTTCACCGAACAAGCAGCTAGAGAATCGACCGGTAGAAATAAGAAAACGTGACGAGAAACAAGCTACAGCTTGTAATAAAAATAAATCAAGACAATCTGCGTTTTCGGTTAAGTAAAATGTACTATATAGGCTTAACAACAATGAATTATTTATTAATTTGATGATGACAAACTGCTATCGATGCTTCTTTTGTGTCTTCATTTTAAATTGTAATTTCAATTGTGATAAATTTATGTAATAAAATATAATACAAACCGACTTTGTTGCTTAAAGAAAACGATAAATATTAATAAAATGTCGCGATGGAGAAAGAAGTTTCTTTACATAAATTTTGTAAAGCTTTTTTTGCGAAGAAATTGTAAAAATTAATAAAAGCAACTGTTCTGGAAGATTCGTTTTCTACTAAATTTGGTTCAACAATCTCGTATGATTTCAATTTAAATTTAATTATTAAAACGCTCTGCAACTTTCTTTCAAAGATCAAACATTTTTGTGATACTTTATATGTTTTAAAACAAAAAAAAAGTTTTATAAAGTCGACTTTTTTTTTAATGTTAACAATTAAAAGTGACTCTAAATTACGTATACTCTCTTATGTTTGTTTGCAATTGTACAAATCTCTCGCGTAATTGACAGCAAGGCGATTTGAGTTCGTTTTTTAAGTTAACCCCATCGTTACATTAACGTTTGTAAACTGCTTACGCCATCACAAAAGATGGACGATGGTGAAGTGGTGGCAGGTTTATTCTTTGATTTGACCTGTGCTTTTGATACAGTATGTCCCAAATTTGTCATTGAAAAATTATATTTTCTTGGAATTCGTGGTTTACTGCTGGAATGGGTAAAATCATATTTACACAATAGAAGATTAAGAGTAAAAATTAATGGGTCAGTCTCAGAAATACATGATGTTAATTTTGGTGTACCTCAAGGTTCCGTTTTAGGCCCGTTGTTATTCATTCTGTTTGTAAATGATTTGCCTAGATACGTATCACCTAACAATATCATTATGTTTGCCGATGACACCTCCATGATAATTTCTGAAAAGAATAATAATAAGTTGAGTGACCAAGTCAGTGTTGTGAGTTCAAATCATGGTGTCGAAAAAATAATTTAATATTAAATTTATCAAAACTGCCCTTATACATTTCTCTAAAAAAAATTAGCAGACGCCGTTTTTATTGCTAATTTAAAAAGTTTAAACATCTAGTTGGTAGGTGAGATAAATTTTTTAGGAATAAAACTAGACGAAAAATTAAACTGGACTGCTCAGATACATTACGTTAGCAAAAAGCTGAATAGTACGTTTTATGCACTCAATAAACTAAAACATTTACTTGACACTCAGGGTTTAATAAATGTGTATTATTCATTAGCATATTCTATTATTGCTTACAATATTATCGTTTGGGGTCAGGCTGTTAATATTCGTAGGATTTTTTGGCTCAAAAACGAATATTAAGACTCATATTTAATATTGATAGTAGAGAATCATGCAAACCTTATTTTATTAAATATGATTTGTTAACAGTTCCCGCTATTTATATTTATCAATGCTTAAAATATACAAAAAAGAATTTTAGTAAATTTAATGATAATACAAATGACTATACACTAGACATAGTAAACTATTAAAAACTGATCAACATAAATCTGCTTTATATAAAAAATTACCAATATATTCAAGTGTTAAGTTTTTAATTCTTTACCAGAGTCGATAAAACAGGTCACTACATTTACTTCTTTTAAGAAGCAAATAAAAACATTATCTTGTCCAGAAATGCATTTATAACTATACCGATTTTTTAACTATATTTTTATACTATTGTGACATTTGTTTTATCTATATACCTTTTTCTAATTGACGAGCAAGTCTGTATATACAGGTTTTTTATTGCAATAAAGTGTATTTCTATTTCTATTTCTATTTCTATTTTCTAAGTAAGTTATTCGTTTACATGGTATCTTGCACTCAGTAGTTGCACTTCAATTAAGGATTCATAACACGGTTGGGGGTCCGGTGCTTTTCCGAAAAGTAATTTTTTTAAAGTAAGAAATTCTAAAACCTACCAACCAACACCGTTTACCCCGATCACATAAAAACATGTAATTTTTTAAAGAAAAATTGTAATAACTTTATTTATTTATTTATTTGTATGGTGATGGTAATAACTGTAACCTACCAACTAACACGTAAAACAAATTTCAACGTTCATGTAACAAGGAAAGGTAGACTCGGTTAAGTCTAAGAAGTACACAATGCGCAGAAACGAATTTTGGTCGGACGAATCTATTATAGTCGTAGTTTCCTCATTATGTTATTTTCAGAACAAATATTTCAATGCATACACGTGTTAACAGTAATAATGAGTTATTTTAATTATTGAGGTATAATGAATCATTTTTAGTATTGTACACCCAGATCTGTTCAGAAATTACTACGCCACTGCTTAACAGCTGGTATATGCGCGTAGGTCAGATGTTTATGTATCATGGTGTACTTCTTAGACTTAACTGAGTCTACCCTTTGTTTAAATCCAACTGTCCAACACCCTTAGATAGTTTTTATTCAATTTTATCAATTGAATGACACTCTTACCTAAGGATCCTGTGTTAGTAAAGCAGTGTTTCTGCATTAGTAACAGATCCATACTTATATGCACTAAGATGTTTTAAAGGATAGGTCGATGCAGAGTAGCCAGAAGCCGACAGTGGAGCTACTATTCACGTTACTTCCAATGTGGAGTGTTTTCCTACTAACAAAGCATTTACTATTGCCTTATAATTTTTGCTGGTTTACTAACATGAAAAAAAGCGATATTGTCTCGATGTTTCTTCGGAATTTGGTAAACGGTACGCCAAGATCTTGCGCCCGATATCAATCAAAAGACGGTAGACAATCAGAGTAGGTGACTAATTCAGGGTGGTTCAACAAAAACGTAACAGAGAACTTCTTGTCTAACTGAAATGTTTTTTGGAAAAAATAAAACAACCGGTTCATTTTGAAGGGAGGCACCTTTAAGGCTAAGTTTTATCCTTACATCGTTTCAGCCCTTCGTGCTGTGGAAACAACAACTAAAATCATAATAAAGATGATACTTCATTTGAAAGGTATTGCTTTCCTGATTCCAGCGTAGTAATTTTTTTGAAAATTTGCTTATAATTTAAAAAAATTTAAGTTTTAACTAGGCAAACACTAAGAGACGACAATTAAGGTATGTAGAAATAATGAGATTTGGTTCAAACTTTTATCGTACATTTTGTAGCGTCTCTGGGGACATTTGTCTACAATTCATTTACGTAATTCTTACAAAGAAAGTGGTGTAGTGGAATAAATTTTGCTTTCCAAATGACCCCACAAAAAAATCTAATGCAGTCAAATCTGGTGATCGTGGAGGCTATTCTATTGATTCTCTTCTCCCAATCCACCGGAAACCTTTGTCGAACTGCTTGAGCATAATGAGGAGTTCCGTCTTGATAAAAATCAAAATTTTGGTTAACATTGGATTAAAGTGGTTTTCTAGCAGATCTAAACACATCTCTCCAATCAAATTTGCTTGTAGGAAAAAAATTCAACAATACGATCATCAAAAATGCCGACCCAAATATTTATTTATTGAGAGTGTGCACTTCTTGAAATAATGACACTCATCCGAGAAGCAGATGTTGAAAAGATAATTTGGATTTGGATTTGTTCTTTTGCTCATTATTTCACATTATTGTAAACGGTGATGGAAATCATCTTCATTCAGTTCCTATACTAATTTTATCTTATAAAGGTGGAATTTGTACTCATTTAGTAATCATAGTACCCTGATTTACGATAAACCAGATTTGGCAGCCATTTGTCTTGTACTGTGCTTTGGATTAACAGCAACTTGATCCAAAAGTGCCACTGTCATTGCTTTATTTCTGACTGGTCGTTTTACGTTTCTCTTCTTGTTAGCTACCGATCCGGTTTGCTGGAATTTAGCTACTAATTCCAAAACACACTTTCTGTAGTAGTTCTTATCTGGATGGTGTTGATAAAATAAATTGGTGGTTACATTTGCGCATCTATTGTTCTCAAAAAAAGGGCAATAAGTTCAACCCTCTCAGCTATTGAGTAAACCACTTTTAATGTCATAGCCGCAAATCACCTCCCAATTTATTTATTTATTTATTCGTATGGTACATTATACAAATACTGTATTGTGATGTAAGTGTTATGTATGGCGTTCCAGAAGATTAGTATAAATCTGTATAGTGTGATGACCCCCAGTTAAAAATGTTGACAGTATTTCAATCAAAAATTGACAAGCAAAAACCTTTTCTTCATTACTTATTTCTAAATGCCTTACTTTTCCTCTCTATTTTTGTGTAATTTAATAAAATTACTAAAAAAGTTAATAATAATAGGTAATAATAATAATTACAACTCCGTGTCAAACCTAGATTAAACAACACTACCTATATTTTGAACTTTCTAACTTTTTGGATCATGCAAAGCCTGTGTCCTTGTGGAAACGATTTGGGTGGACATGAAATCTTATATGATGGATGTAACACTTGGTTTCATGAGACATGTCAAGCCCTCACTCATATTAATATAGCTAATCTCGCAGATGACAACTTTAAGTGGTTCTGTTCATCTTGTTTACAACTTGGAAAGTTGCAATAAACCAAGGAGCCATCTATTGATCTTCTAATTTATTTGGAATCCAAGAATTTGAATCTAGAATGCAACAAAGTATGCAAAGGTTTGAAGGGTCTGCGTGCTGATTTTTGCTTAAAACATCAAGATTGTGCTTTGCCTATGAACCTTTAAACTCCCTATGTTCAAAGATTTGACTCGAATCCTAAAAGGATTCCTAAAGGCACAAGAATAAATTAGCAGATACTATCAAAACATGATGTTCAAATAATCACCTTGAATCATGATGCAACCTCTTAAATTTTCCTTATGCTGCGCTTCAAGTGCCACTGAAGACTCGAAACAAAAATGTTCCACTTTCAACTTTAGTCAAGAAAAGTTTGCACACACTACAAATTCATGAAGGGGAAAAGAAAAAACTCTATACTTCAAGAACACTTAGCCGGCGCGTGGAGTCAAAAGTTTCAGAGGGAGATATACGTGGAGTCGTGAAAATTCTGGCATCCGAAGATTGCTCTTCCCTGCAGTTTAAACTTTCCAAATCCTTTGGATCCTGATAAATTGAACACCTTTAACAGTTCTTCCCAAAACAAATGCCAGAGGCCATTTTTCCTTCCAAAGTTTGCAGGTGGAATTGATGGGTTACGTCCACAGCACCTAAAGAATTTTCTATCACTATCAAATTCCAACGCTAGTGAACGTCTATTAAACTCGCTCACCAAGCTAGCCAACTTAATGCTACAGGGTCAAGTTTTCTCAGATATTTGTGACATCTTATACGGAGCTTCACTTGGTGCGTTTAACAAGAAGGATGGTGGCTTACGACCCATTGCTGTTAGATGCACTTATTGTCGTTTATTCTGAATTCTGCGTGAAAGCATTAGCTCGTATCTGCAACTTAAACAACTGGGTTTCTACACAAAAGGGGATGTAAAGTAGTTGTTTATGGAGCTCAAACATTTATCAAAGCTAACAAGACAAAGTGCTAATAAAGTGTTTGAAAATCTATTTCAAAATGTTTAATAGTATTGAACGTATACCAGCTGTCCAACATTAAAAAAAGCTCCTGCAATTTACAGTTTTATGTTTCAATGCTACCCCAAACCCTCAACTTTATTTTTCGGGGCAAAAAATTCTTTCTCAAGTCGGAGCACAACAAGGTGACTGTGGATCATGGTTTTTAGTCTTGCAATACATCCTATTTTAGAATTTCTGTCGTCCGATCTTAACGTGTGGTACCTCGATGATGGTACATTAGCGGGAAAATCTAAAACCGTTCTGGCCTACTTCAATACTATCATTGAAGGATGTAAAACCATTGGCTTACAAATCAACCCAAGCAAATGCAAATTATTCTTTGCTCGAACCTTGTCAATCTGTCATTGATTCATTTCGTGAGGTTGTTCCAGATAAGAATGTAAAAGATCCAAACTTTAGGTAGCCCACCTGACCTTTGAAGACACGGGTCATTGTTTTCGCAATAAGCAAGAAGAACTAAAACTATTGTTTCAACGTTTGAAATTTATTAACTGTCATGTGGCGTATCTTTTACTTAAAAACTGCTTGCCATTCCTAAACTTACGTACTTTCTCCGGACTACACCTATGTGGACTAGCTCAGCCATTCTTACAGAAATTAATGTGGAAATGCGAGATATTGTTCTATGAATCGTGAACTCTCCTATTGCTGATGATAAATGGAAGCTTATTTCTCTTCCCATTAGACACGGAGGAATTGGAATTCGCAAAGTTGCTGATATTATGCTGCCCGCTTTTCTAAGTTCTGCTAATTGTGTAATGAAACTAGTCAATGCTATGTTACCTTCCTTTCCTCGGACATTGCACATTTTAAAGAAGCTCAGGACATGTGGATTTCGCTATATCAGAGTTTTCCAAAAGCCTCGATTGTCAAAAAGATTATGATGACATCAGCATTTCTCAGTTTGAAACCAGCTCAACTTTTCTTTCAAGTGGTTGGCTAACTGTTCTTCCGTCAAGATCATTGGAACCTTGCTAGACAACAACACATTCGCATTTCTTCGTTTTGAGTTTTAATATGTGCTTCACTCATAACTGTATTTGTGGCCAACTTGTTGAAGAAAATGGAATCCATGGATTGTGCTGCAAGAAAAGTGCAAGATGTTACTTACGGCACGCTGAAATCAATAATTCAATTAACCCGAGCTTTGCGAACTGCCCACCTCCACCTCCACCTTAGACCTACTGAACTTTCCAGAGATGAGGGAAAAGGGTAGATGGAATGACACTAACTCCTTGGTCTAACGGTCGCCTTTTAGTGTGGGATGCAACTGTTGCAGATGCACCTGCTCTTCATATTTAACCTTATCCTCAAATGAGAGTAGAACAGTAGCCAAAACAGCATTTAACAGAAAAATTGCGAAATATCATTCAATAGTAGATTAACATAATGGTAAGATTTCGAACCCTTTTGCGATTGCAAACTAGATTATACTTTGAGCAACTATTACGATAGCTTTACAAAGAGAAATTCAGTTGGAATTTTATGCATTTAGTCAAATTAAAAAGAAATCTTTTATATTTTATAATTCTAACTTTCAATGTGATTTAAAATAATGTGGAATGTTTATTTAATTAAATTAAGTGTTTATATATTGGTTTAGGTTTCGTAATGATAAACAATTTTGTATTGCTTAAGTATACCCCGAAACTAACTCATTTAGGCATATTAGTATGTATACTTGTCATAAAACTTAAAATTAATTCTGAAATTAAGTGAATAGTAATATTATCAGATAAATAAATTAATAAATCCTTAGCTAAACTTAATACTTAAAACAAGCAAACACTTAAATTCCAACAATGCTGAATTAATACTACAAAAACACAAATCAGCTGATAACTATACGCCATTTTGAAAAATGTAAATTTTGGCGCATGTTCGTTTTTGAATGAAACATAAAATTTTGCTATTGAATGTTAGTAAGTGTACTGTGCTGTAGCTCAGTTAGGAGCTACATTTTATCTAAATAATTTAGGTTAGATCCTAATATTTTGAGCTCAGGTTTCTACAGTTAAAATATTTCTCATTACTTATAATTCGCCCTGTATAATTAACATGAAGAGAGAAAAAATTTGTTTGTAAATAAAATAAATAATGTTTAATTAATAATGTAAAATATATTTGGCCGAAAAAAATTTTGTCAGGTACAAATTCTAGGACACTCAGTATATTCAAATCTTTATTGTTATGTTTGTGGTCCTTTCAGACTAAAATGAGTACCTAGACGAGTAACGCTATATTCTCTTTATACTGAAAAATGAAGCCGGAATACTAGAAAGAGAGCACTGCAGAACGACACTGAAATATCACGTGACGAGTGGAAATTGGGTATTTTCCAACTTTTTATAAAATGTGTAAAATTGAAGCCCATACATATAAAAGACGTTCGCCAGTTGTAATTTTTTTAAAATTACAATGTATTTTTTAAAAAGTGTATATAATTTAAATACTAAAAATTAGCACCGAACAGTCTATATCGTGACGTCAATTCTAGTATAAATAACGTATATTTTTTGTAGTACTGGGGTTTCCTTTACGTTTATGACTTAACACTAAAGCACAATTTTCTTAAATATAAATTTATTAAAACATCCAATTTGTAAGTGGAAGTGGAAGATATACAAGATGTTTCATGTATTTTATATGTTAATAGAACTTATAATCAAAGTTAATAAGGCATTTCAACGCTTTTGCCAAAATGGCGTCTGTGGGGCAAACAAACCTTTGTTTTCATTGGAATGTGTGTAAATTCTGTTGATTTTTTGTACTTTTAGTTGTTGTTTTAATTAAGTTAGTTATAGAATCTATGAAAAGTATTTTAACTCAATTTATGTTTAAAATTACAAATAACAGAGATTCTAAAAACTTAACACTGTCACGATTTCCTCTACTGCCACAGTTTACTGCACAATCAAATGCTGGCATTATGGTACATTACAAACTAATTAAACGTATACACTATATTAAAATCTTATGAAAGGTAGATATTTCCTCCTATAAATTATCAGTAATTGGATTGTTCTTCGTTGAGGAGAGACACCAAAAAACCACTATGACGTTTCTTCAAGCAACGTTTTGTGCAGCAGAATGTGCACTTCTTGCACATGAATGTTTGTTCGTTTCTACGTATAGAGCGTGTGTTTTATAAGAGATATTTATTTACATTTAATTGTTAATTTATTTTGTGTTTGTTTAATATATATGTGCTTTTTATACTTATTCAAGAGTCGGACCATTTATCTGTTTTAAAGGCCTGAAGAAGTACACATTCTGCCGCACGAAACGTTGCCTGAAAAAACGACATAGTAGTTTTTGGTGCAGCTTATAGGAGGAAATATCTACCTTTCATTATATTAAAATCCTATAATTCAATGATAAAATCCATCTAATTATACGTAAGTTTGCCCTACAGTAGCCATTTTTAAAGGTCTTTGACAGTATCTGACAGCGCGTTGAAATTCCTTATAGTGAGAGTTGACATGTATTTTAGGTTAACAGTGACAGGCTGGAGCATGAATTTAACATTATCATATGCAGAATTGAAGTAGTTTTTGTTATTTTTGGACGCTTCACGTGACAGTGATAGATGCGTCATTGAACCTCTCTTTCTAGCATGGCTGTTGTGTATTGTTGTAAACGGTCTTTTAGTTATTAAGTTCATGTTGATGATCTATATTACAATATAGTCATCTTTGATGTCATGTCATATTCCTTGTTTTTTTAGTTCTGTTATTATGTGCTAAAATAAACATAAATCTACAAAACTCAAGCTTGTTTAATTTAAAATACAACAATGGCGACTTCAAACAACAGGTGCACGTTTGTTTATAGGTACGTATATTTATTCTGAGGTGGCCTCCATATAAAAAAGACTGATTCTACTTATTCCAAAGTTCTAGAAGCGGTACCGACAAGTGTTATTATTTATGTTATTAACGCATCCTGTATAAAAACGCCGCCAAGACAAATGATAAATGACACATGAGTAATGATGGTTGACTAACATGGTAATAAGGAACACATACATATTATACTAATAAAATCAGTTATTTATTAATTTCACTAAATTCAAATTCAAAACATGTAGACCTAAAGCTAAAAAAACTTTCGAATGTTTTCGCTATAAATACATTACAAAAAAAAGAGCTTCTGCGTTTGCGTATTCAGCAGTATTACAATAAGACGTAAGTTAGTTGACGTAATTAATATTAGTCGTAATCGTTTTTTTTTTCACAATAAACTAAATTAATAAGTGAAATTTGTGCATCTTATTTAATTCGGATATTGCTTATTTTTTACAGTGACCTGCATAATCGGCCAACGTTACGTCAATATACGGGAAATATTAAAAATGGTGGATTACCATTGTTGAAAGTGTATCAATCTGAGGATCGATTTTCAAGTATGTATTAGTGTTGTTGCGTGCATAACTTTCGACATTTGATGATGTTGTGTTAAGTAAAATAATGATGTCATAGTAACATTGAACCAATTTAACCTTATCTTTTCTACAGAATACGGATAACCGCGTTGATGTCATCTCTTATTGGTGTATTTTCAAGGTTGCCATTTAGGGGTCAATTTATTGATTGTACGTTCAAAATATAAACATTAAAGGGAATTTCCTAATATTTTCGTTGTAGGTGATTTATATGTGACACGATGACAATGCAACAATATTGTTTACGATGGAACAACCATCAACCGAATTTCATCTCAGTGTTTTCTAGTCTTCTTAATAATGAATCGTTAGTTGATGTTACATTAGCGGCGGAGGGAAGGCATTTACAAGCACACAAAGTTGTTTTATCGGCTTGTAGTTCTTATTTTCAAGTGAGATAATAATCAAATGTATTGCAAACTTTAAAGAATTCTATTTCAGTCACTTTTTACCATTAATCCATGTCAGCATCCAATTGTTATTTTAAAGGATGTCAAATTTTCGGATTTAAAAGTTATGGTTGATTTTATGTATTATGGTGAAGTTAACGTTTCGCAGGAACAATTGCCGCATATATTAAAAACAGCTGAAATGTTAAAAATTAAAGGTTAGTGTAACTAAATTTTTTCAATAAGAGACCAAGATGGGGATGGTGCCTTAACCGCCATCAATTTGTTTTAAAACAGTTTTATCCCCATAACATTTATATTCTTTCCTTGTTTGTACATTGTAGTCTCCAACAAGCAAGATCTTACAACAATTCACAATAGTAGAGGAAATAAGTAAATTGGTGTTGAAATTGTTCAACCTAGTTTTTAGGTGCAACATGTTTTTCACTGTTCTTTCACCTACACCTCGGGCACATTTCACATTCTTGTATGTGAATAGAACAATTAATAGTATTAAAGTTGATGACCCTGGAGGTTTTTCCTGAAAGTTTCATTGTTTATAGTACAGGAAAGAACTTCAGTTATTATAAAGAAATGGAATGTTCTAGATTTTAAATTTTTCTCTTGTTTGGACGGGATTTAACGAAATGGCATTACGCTAAACTAATTTGAATGATAAGTCTTATGGCCTAGTGTAGAACTAAAAAATGTTTTCAATCCGTTCTTTTTATAATTAAGGCCAATTTCCAACCAGAACTTAATTCATGAATAGTAATTTTGTCAACGACTTTTTAAGCACGAGAAAAAGAACCCCAACTTTCACTGAACTAATTGGAAACGGGACATTTTGGTTGGATACAAAGCCCTAAAACTCCCAAAAATGCTTGAAATTAGTTTGACATTTCGTTGACTTCTCCATATTAATTTTTATATTGGGCACATTCAGCGCTGCAGCGTCTACATTGATCACGCGTAGTTATTTCACGCTCTTAGAGCAACCTGTAATCAACCGCTTTGATTCAACAGAAAAATGAGGTTAGAAATTGATAGGGTACAATCTTGAAGTAAACGACTTAAGCACGGCCGAAGAGGAACGCATTGAGATAGATACGTGCTGTTTTGAGAGTTTTTGTCTTGTTGTTTCTTTATTCAATGTACACTATTTCTTTAGGGTTAACAAGCTACCGGCATGCTGTCAAATGATGGATGGCGCATAACAACCCCAAGCGCTGCAGAAAAGCTCGTAAAGTTAGAGCTTTGTAGATTTTTTTCCTCGAATACGTTTAAAGCGCTTTGCTGAAGCAATCTGCCATTGATCAAGCGTAGTCATTTCACGCTGTAATCAATACAGAGCTTCGAAATTTAACGCGCGCATGCGCAGAACGTTTTAGTATCAATTGCATAACCTTGTCAATATTGTTTACACAAGAGCATATTCGTTCCACAAGTTATATTTTCTAAGACAGTAGCACTTTATTGTAGATATTATACAATCAACCACTTTATCTGTGTGATGTCAAAGTAATTGTCAAAAGTAATTTCGACAATGATAGACACATGTTTTCAGTTGGCGGTAAAATTTTTTATGCATACATCCACAGACTCTTTGATATTAATCGCTTTAGTGACTTTGTTTAGTATTAACTATTATACAGGGTGGTCCAATCTATACGACACGGTCTCAAATGAGAACGCATCAATATGTTGCGGCGATTTTTTGTACATGTATGCAGAGTCTTTTTGGGCATGATTTAAAATATTTTTAATATACAGGGTTTGTCAAAAAAAAAGTTAAATGCCAAAGTTGCCATTTTTAAATGGAACACCCTGTATTTGAGAACGAATTTGGATTGTAGAGCTGAAATAAAGGTAAGTTGATGTTACATGCCCTATACCTATCTCAAATAATTTTTGAGATATTTAAAAATTATAAAATTACAACATAAATTTGAAAAAAATTATTAAACTAAAGTGCTTTATGTGACGTATGAATCTTTATGCCTTATCATAGTAGTAGTGCCTTCGGTAATAAATGAAAACAATAACGTGCTAAAAAGTTATACAGGGTAGTAAAAATTGAATTAAATTATAGTCAAATTGAAAGGTGATAAACTCTTTTATTTTAAATGGAACACCCTATATCTGACATCACGAAACAATAGGCTTTTCGAATACCTATCGAACAGTATTAGGGTGTCCCATACCTAACTCAAATAGTTTCTGAGTTATTCGAGTTTATGTTGAAAGTTAATGTTAATTCCATTTAACAAGATTTAATTTTAGTGAAGGTGGCTGTGGCTGATGAATGAAAGGCATAGCGATTGTTTATTAACTACAAAAGATAAGATGTAACGTAAAAATGTAACAAAGCAAAATATTAACGTAAAAACAAAGCGAACTAAACAATATTGAAAAATTACTTAACATTAAATTAAATGTTCAAAACAGCGACCATTTGTCTCAATACCTAACTGAACACGTTTTTGAATGATTCTTTAACATTCTCCAGCATTTGCGGTGTAATGCTCGCAAAAGCACCGCGGATTCTTTCTTCCATATCATTTGGTGTTGTAGGTGGATTATTGTAGACAATGTTCTTGACATATCCCCACAAAAAATCGGCACATGTCAAGTCAGGAGATCTGGCCGGCCAATTTTGGGGTCCTCCTCTTCCAATCCATCTATCCGGAAACATTTGGTTTAAATTGAACCGCACGTTATGATGAAAATGTGCTGGAGCACCATCTAGTTGAAACCACATACGTTGTAAAATATTTAGTGGAACATCTAGCAAAAGGTCGAGTAAATTTTCTGTGAGAAATCTGTTAAATTTTTGTCCATCTAAATGGCCTTCAAAAAAGAATGGTCCCACCATACGCCCTCCGAGGATTCCTCCCCATACATTAAGAGACCACCTATGCTGGTGGTTAAGTGTTCTTAAAAATGGGATTTTGATCACAATAGTAGTGAAAATTATGCCTGTTGACGAAGCCGTTGTTGTGGAAAGTACATTCATCTGAGAACAAAACGTAATCAAAGAAATTTTCATCTTCCCCTGCTTTATCTAGCGCCCACAAACAAAAATCAACTCTTCGACCAAAATCTATTTCCAAAAGCTCTTGATGCAGCTGCACGTGGTATGGATGCAAGTTATGGTTCTTTAAAATGCGCTGTACGCTGGTTTTACTGATTCCGGTTTCTGAATGAATTTTTCGCTGGCTCGTGTGTGGATTTTCAATTACGGATCCAATTACTGAGAACTGATTTTCTTCGTTGCCAGTTACGTACTTTTGTGCCTTTTACTTTTTATAACTTACGGATCCATCCTGTAGAAAAACTTCTAACAGTCTTTGGAAAACATTTTGGTTAGGATGATTACGTGTCGGATATTTTGAGCGTAAACTCTCGAGGCTAATAAACAATTCCGGTCACACTCCCCGAGGACAAAAATCATGTCAATTCTTTCTTGTTTACTATAAGTTTTCATTTTAAATTCAATACTTCTTAATAAACGAGGATTTTAAAATACTTTGACAGATTAATGGTAGTTAATAAACAAACAAAAAACAATCGCTATGCCTTTCATTCATCAGCCACAGCCACCTTCACTAAAATTAAATCTTGTTAAATGGAATTAACATTAACTTTCAACATAAACTCGAATAACTCAGAAACTATTTGAGTTAGGTATGGGACACCCTAATACTGTTCGATAGGTATTCGAAAAGCCTATTGTTTCGTGATGTCAGATATAGGGTGTTCCATTTAAAATAAAAGAGTTTATCACCTTTCAATTTGACTATAATTTAATTCAATTTTTTACTACCCTGTATAACTTTTTAGCACGTTATTGTTTTCATTTATTACCAAAGGCACTACTACTATGATAAGGCATAAAGATTCATACGTCACATAAAGCACTTTAGTTTAATAATTTTTTCAAATTTATGTTGTAATTTTATAATTTTTTAAATATCTCAAAAATTATTTGAGATAGGTATAGGGCATGTAACATCAACTTACCTTTAGTATCAATTGCATAACCTTGTCAATATTGTTTACACAAGAGCATATTCGTTCCACAAGTTATATGTTCTCAGACAGTAGCACTTTATTGTAGATATCAACCACTTTATCTGTGTGATGTCAAAGTAATTGTCAAAAGTAATTTCGACAATGATAGACACATGTTTTCAGTTGGCGATAAAATTTTTTATGCATACATCCACAGACTCTTTGATATTAATCGCTTTAGTGACTTGGTTTAGTATTAACTATTATAGAGGGAGAGAGAGAGTGGCTTATTTTGTATTGTCGTTTTAAAAATCATGAAGTGTCACAAACTAAATTTGACATACCTGCAAGTGATTGCACTCACTTGTAATACCTAATCCAATAAGGTTCTATGAGAGGAGTTCAATGGTACTTTTCATTTTTCTTAAATATGACCCCCCAGATTCCCAAAGGTCACGAAAGATCAATCCGTGAAAACGTAATTTTTGGACGTTTCATGAACTGGGGATCATTTTTGAGTCTGACAAATTTTTGTGGTGGGTGGTGAATAATCTCCCGTAGTTGCTAAAGTACAATTTCTAAAATATTATTTTTTAATGGTTTATGATCTGGAGGTCTAGTTAGGTTATCCGAAAAACCAAAATATGGATTTTTGAGGATTTCTTTTACAATAAATAGATTAGGTTAGGTTATCCGACAAACCAAAATATTGATTTTTTAAGGACTTTTTTGAAAATACATAGGTTAGATTAAGTATCCGAAGGGACGTTTTTCAAAACTCACCGGTTCCAAGACCTGGTTAAACCGGTTTGGCACCGGAGTGTTTTTAAACTGATCGATTTGGTTATTGTACAATTTACCGATGTGTTTCTAAATTAACCGGTTGAGCATTAGAACGAAACCGGTGCCGCACCGGAACTACCGGCTTTTTGAGTTGGAACTTCAGTGAATATTGCGGTTAACCTTACTTTTGATTTAGGTACTTTTCGATATCTGTTTATTAGCTTGTATCATAGTAAGCCGACAAATAAAAGCAACACATCTAAGAGTGAATCAGCGGTGTGTTTTGAAAAATGCCCATGAATTATTTGAGAATTTCTTTGACATGACTAGGTTAGGTTATATTATCCGAAAAGCCAAAATATTGGTTTTTTGAGGATTGCTTTGAAAATAAATAGGTTACGTCAGGTTAGGTTATCCGAAAAGCCTAAACAAGGATTTTTTGACAATAAAAAAAAAAATCAGGTTCTATTTTCTCAATCTACTTAGTTTATACTAAAATTTTATAGTATATTGTGTAAGTATCTTATCGTATCAAATTGGTCTAAAAATTTAATTTGTAATAGCTACATACGATCTGTCAGTTGTCAAAAAATTTCAAATTAAAATCCCAAACTTTGTCCTGCCGCTTTCAATTTATGCAATGTAATGGCTGCGGGCAAAATCGGATCTCGAGCAACGATGCCAATAGTACTGCCTAAGTTCCGGCATGCGGCCTGGGGTTCGGGCCACACTCGGTAGTAAAATCAAGAAATTGTTCCCAAACGTTTCAGTGATGCGGGGGGTCGACAGCGATGGATTTCCAGCAATTCCTCTTCCCTCAGATCGGTCGATGATTTTGGAAAATTCATTGCCTTCTTGAAAAACTCTTCAAAGGTGATGAAACATGTTCCTAACGGCCCTGGCGGCTGCGCTGTCCAGCATTATCGATCGGGTGATCAACACGAATTCCCATCTTCCTGGAAGGACCCTTTTAGTTCTTTTATTTCTGTATTAACATACTTCGTCAAATCAGCAGCATCGAAAAGTTCAAACGACATACTATCAAACGTTTTGTCAACGAACAAAGTCAACAATACATCAGACAACGACACGCCTCCCACAACTTTGACATGTCAAAACTAATCCAAGGAAAGCTGGACGACGGCGACACAGCAGGAGCATTGCGGTTACTCAAGTTTGAAGATATTGTGGCCCCTAAGGGTTTGACACCTATCATTCCCTCGGTCAGCTCCATCCAGCTCATTCCCACTTGAAACAGACCGTTACGCCTCCGTTATATTCACTTAAGTCATTATTATAGAACTGCCGGTGGCTTGGACTCTCTTCGCCAAAAATTCTAAAAGACTTGACGTCTAAAAAGTAGGCGATGACGGTTTAAACTTTTATCCTGAATCACGCGTTGTGTAATTTCCTTATGTCTGGTCAGCCTCCAGTTAACATAACAAAGCTAATTTTTGCTGTTTCCATCATCGCACTGAAGAAAAATTTTGGAGGAATTAGGCCAATAGCTATTGGAACTTCCTGGCAAAGACTAGCAGTCAAACTCATACTGGGAAGAATCAACTCTCTAATGTTCTTTTTCTGATCCAAGTGGGTGTTGGTGTGCCGGCTGGAGCCGAACCAGTTTCACATGAAGTCCGTCGCAACTACCAACAAGGTCATTCTAAAAGTGGATTTTTAAAACGCTTCCTCGTGATTCAATTCTGGACCAAGTCAAAAATCACTTTCCCGAATTCTACAACTTCTTAATTTGGCCTATGGAAAAGATTCCAACCTATTTTACTGTGACCGAGAAATCCCTTCATGCGCAGGAATACAACAGGGATGTCCCTTGACCCGCGCTTTTTGCGCTGACGTTCCGAAAATGTAATCATATCTGGGGTATTAAACAAAAACACGCTAAGTTTCATAGGGACGACCGGCCGCCCAGCAGACAAAAACAATTGTGTGCTACATTATAACTATCGTATTTTGCCAAAAAATTGTGTTAATATTTTCGGTTTGGAAATCGTCGCATAACTTTATAACATGTTAAATGCTCGTCAAAAACAAAATAAAATTTAGTGACGTGCTTTTTTCTGACTGTATTGATAGAATATTAGGTATCATGTTAAATGTTACCAAAATTTCAGTGCAGTCGGCACAAAGTATTTACAAATTTCTGTTCTGTGAGTACAACCTTATTGAATCGGCCATTGTCACCTAAGCTATCGACTTCAGGAAGATCTCCAAACGACAGTGCAAATGGAGCAAGATGAAATAAATGGTGTAGGAAGTGAACATGAAATTTGTTATGAAAATAACGCGATCAAAATAAACGATGAAGATGAATCGAATGTTACCTATATTTTTTTTAAGTAAAAGTTTCTGTGGACCAATCGGAGGGACAGAAATGCTCTGGCAATAATTTTTATAACTAGAAAATACTCTCAAAAGTCATTTCATAAAATTGTTGATTGTTACTTTAACCAAATTAAACTTGATTTCTTACCCTCTCTGTAATTTTAAAGTAATACAACCCGGTCACAGATTTAGTTTATGACTTTTGAAATGACAATACAAAATATGTCGCTAGCTCTTGGTCTATATTGCCAACCGAGTTTTATCGCAAATATCTCCAAAAGTAGTAGCCGTAATGCTAACAATGCTTATATTATTTGAAAGAGAATTTCTACCTGCACCCGACAGACCAAAAAAAATACAGGGTGTTCCATTTGACTTAAAAAAGTAATTACTCTTTGAAGAAGTCAAAATGTAACAGCAAATATGAAACACTTAATATTACATTTTTGAATCTATGGACACATCTTCGTTTGCTAGAGTCCATTCTCTTTAGTTCCCGAAAAATGTTACAGATAGTTCTGTGAACTTTTGCATCTGTAAAAATTTTACTAAAAAAATTAAAATAACGAAATCTATAACTACATGGAATGTTATACAAAGTGACCCTAAAATTTGACGAAAATGCAATAAATATAGGGTGTTCCATTTAAAATAACAAAGTTGATGTCTACTTCCGGTACAACCGGAAGTGTCAGAAGAATAAAAATATTTTAGTTGAGTTTGGGTTTTAGTAATCCTCCAAATTTTTTCTATGTATACTTTTTCGTATACGGCTAATGGCGATTCCCAGTAAAAGAAAAATGGGAGGGTGTACTATGATCCTCTTACGCACGCGGCACGCATATAAGTTTGGATAAAGTTTATCCATACATAGTAATTAAGTAGAACCAAGAAAGAAAGAATAATCAGTACAACAGTGCGAGAAATTATCAGTAATTGGTATTTCGCGGTTAGCGTTAAAAATGTTCAAAAACAACAAACAAATTTCAATACTACGTTTCAGCACAGGACAAGGAAAACTCTGGGAATTTATTTTCTACTTTTGTATTTTAGGATTAGCTGAAATACCTGTTGATCAGTCAGCTTTAACAAAATCTCATAACAGTTCGGCCGATAGAGCGGAATTATTAACTCCAGGAGATTCAAACTGGAGTTCAGATGAGGTGCACAGACATTCACTATCTCCATCGCCGTGTCCTCTGTCGCCCGCTAGTAAAAGGTATCGCCAAAATGTTTCGATTGACTACGTTTCCTAACGATCCTAATTAATTACAGAAAAAGACTGCGCAAAACTTCGACGGGTTCCGGTTCGGGTTCGGCAGAACGTACATCAGAAGATCACACTACAGGCGAAGTCACATTAACTTCACCCGGTGGTAGTACTCTCGCGACTGTGATTAAACCAGATCCTGGTAGCTTTACGTCAGAAAACAGCACACCGGTAAGGAGTAAACAGCACAGTACAGATTCGGAACCGCAACGCGGCAGTTCTCATGACAGCGTTGATTGTGATCCTCCTCTTCAGATTACGTTGGTAAGAAAAAATGGTTAATTTGTTATTTTTTAATGAAATTCGGACGTTGTGTTTGCAGCAAGTGCCACAGCAAGATACTTCGCACAATTTGGAAACTCAGGCGCCTCTCGATATTGCTGGACCTTCTGCGATCCCTCAACAACCTAATTCAGGTACTTATATTTACCAAATTTAAAAAAAAACTAGTTTTAGTCCACTGTATCTGTAAGTTCCTAATAGCGCCCCTAAGAATTCGACTACTATTTATTATCGTATTGATTATTGCGGATGTCCATTTTATTATTTAAAACTACGGTGAAATCCTTTCGTTTGTGTAGTGTCGGGTTCATATGGACATCACAAAGTATATGAAGTGTCGGTGTACTTTTAACATCGATTGAGGAATTCCATTGAAGAAAATAATCTCGTAGCACAGTTATGATAAAAAATATTGATTGAAAATTACTGCAAAATGCAAAAACATAAATTATTCTTATCATGCTTCGTGGAGACGTTAAAAGAGAGAAAGCTTACAAGCATCTGCAAGCAGTAAATCCAAAAGACCTTGAGTGTTAGTTGATGACGTAATAGAGTACGAGAGTTTTAAGGTTCCACTAATGGGAGGTGTGCATAATGATTTTATTTGTAAAAATAAAATTGGCATTTGTAATAAAAGTAAAAATTAAGGGGTGATTAATCTCAAAAGTCAATAATAGGTTACCATAAATAAGAATTCTCTCAGATTGGGGGTAAGGTCTAAAATAAACATCGTTTAACGCGATTTATCTCAACTGTGGGTATCTGCATATTCGAATTGGGGACCTTTAATTGAAACATGTCGGAACAATGATTTCAGTAAAAAAAAAAGTATGGACTAATTTCGTGTTCTTCAAGTTTTATTCTCGAACAAGTCAATTTAGGTTGGAAGTAAAACGCTAATTATTTAAATGTCCCCGGATCCTGCGCTGGCCGACATCACCATCGGCGATCGGAATTATCGTCATTCGTCGACAATCAGAGCATTGAGCTAGAACCGGCATCACAATACCGCGGTAATGTACCTTGGCCGGCCGAAAGCTGAATCTTTACATACGATTGGCATTATCCCCACTACAAACAGAGCATTGAGCCAGGATCGGCATAACCGAGGGGTAAACCACCTACTAAATTTTGTACAAATAGATCCCTTGCGGAATGTCTGTATCCCCGAATATCTGAGGATATCTCCTGATATCCTCGAAATTTTTTTAACATCTCCGAAAATCTCTAGGTTAACAAATTTATCCAAAACTTCTGTAACCCCTACAACATTCAAAACAAGCGTTTTGCGCAGAACTCAACATCGTTTTGATACTAACAAACTTGTGAAAGGGCATCGAAAGTGCGGCTGCATCGCAGGGTTAGTCACTGAAAATTGTAGGACCAAAAATATCCAATCTCATAAAAAAAAATCAAAATATATCCACGTACATCCACATGTTTGACGCATGCGTTCCAATTATTTAAGTATAAAGAGTACAACTAACTTGAAACGTTACTTACGGACGTTGCTTTTAGTAAACGTTAAAAATCACTTTCGACTGCCGCAAGTTCGCGCAAAATTGTGCGGCATAATAAAACATTTTGCTCGAAAAAAATAAACGTTTAAGAAAGAATAAAAATACACCACAAAGCAACCACTTTAGGGTAAAACGATATTCCGCGCGTGCACGCTTTCTTTTAAGACGAGTTTAAAATTTGCTAAACAAAGAGAAAATGTAATTGCGTTTTAGAAAAAAAAATAATTGAAACAAAAGTTATAGACAATAAAATTTACTACAACTTTCTCTCACTTTGTGTTCCTCAAATTTTGTGTTTCTACCATTCGCACCAAACTGATTTTAAAAGTGGGAGTGCTGCTTTCAAGTTTTGTGCTTCCAAGAAATCTCGTTCCTGAATTTTGTGTTTCTTGTTTAACAAAAAAATGACCGACTTGTTCACGGTGCTAGCGTCACGTGTAAGAGTAAAGTATGTGATAGGGTAACATGAAGGCAGCACCATCACTTTTAATATCAGTTTGGCGCTAATGGGTAGGGACACAAAATTTGATAATTGAGCAATAAATTATCACAAAACTTGCACTAAATTATACTGTACAGTTATTTTCAATAAAATCGAGTACACCTAATTTTGTATAGGTAGTTTAAATAACTCTAGTTAAGGTCAGTTTTGATTGACAACTAAAATGTCAAAGTTAACGGAGAACGATAATGTGTTAATTCTGTCTGACATTTTTAATGTTTACGGTGTACTCGATTATTTTGACAATTTAATTCATGTATAAATAATCGCAGTGTGTCGGCAAAAGTTACCTGCTACGTTTCTAGCGACAAATGCACTAGTGGTTTTTTTTACTTAGAATTTTTTTAATCAATATCGCGGTCTCCATTGATATTTAAAGTTGTCAATCTCAGTTTATTCAAATTAATATTTTTTTTTCCACGACATACTTAGAAAACAGACGTTTCTTCTCCACAAATAGTGAGGAAAATTGGTTTTTCCTGACTAGCGAGGAAAATAATGTCGTGTTACAAAAATGCCGCTTTAAAAAAATTTAAGAATGTGTCATTAGAACTATATGCGCCTAGAACTTAGTTAAACAATTTAATTTAGTATTCAATCAGGTTTGTTTAATTTAGTATCTTATATTTCGATTCTTAAAAATTGCTATCCTACATTTATTGGTTAGAATTACGCGGCTGCGCTATGACAGATTGAGACCACACCGATACTACAGAATACTGTAGCGAGACTATTGGGACCCACCTATTATCAACTTTTGCTTTTACGTACGAAAATGTGACGAAATTCTGTAACAATAAGTTACGTTTACAATATATATTACTTCCTTCATTAGGTTGTTTTTTTGGGGAATGTCGTGGAAAAAATATTGTGTCTAACACCTGAGGAAAGCCTTCTTCCACTCTCACTCTAATGCCTCACTCGCTACGCTCGTGAGGCAACTCGAGCTCGAGTGGGAAAAAGAATCCCTTTCCTCACTTGTTGGACAAATAACTATTTTCCACCACATACTTAAAAACAGACGTTTTTTCTTTACAAATAGCGAGGAAAAAATGTCATGTTGCAAGAATGTCGCTTGGAACTTAATTAAACAACTTAATTTTTGTTGCACAAATAACTATTATTATTCAGTCACTTTTGTTTAATTTAGTATCTTATATTCCGACTTTTAAACATTGTTATCCTACATTTATTAGTTAGAGTTATGCGGCTAGCAACGTTGCGCTATGACAGGTTGAGACCTTGCCGAAACCACAGAATAAGTAGGCGAGACTATTGTAACCCCCGATTGTTGACTTTTGCTTTTACGTTTGAAATTGTCACGAAATCCTGTAACAATATGTTACGATTACAATTAATAGTTTTTATTTATTTGGGTTGGTTTTTTGGGGAATGTCGTGGAAAAAATGTTGTGTTTAACACATGAGGAAAGCCTTTTTTCGACTCTCACTCTAATGCCTCAGTCGCTACGCTCGTGAGGCAACTCGAGCTCGAATGGAAAAAAGATGCACTTTCCTTACTTGTTGAACAAACAACTATTATCTTATAGGTGTAGAGGTACATTATACCATTGTTTTCGATGACAGAAATCACAAGAGAGATAAAGCTGTCAGTTCTACTCGCAACTGAGTAAATCTGATAGCTGTCAGTTGTAATTAAAAATTGTAATTTTGTATTGAAAATTCTGGGAGAATTTAAAATTATTAACATTTTTGCGCTGAACACTTTAAACAGTTACAAGTCACTATATTAATATTGCAGTTATGACTAATACATTTCTAATTCTTATAAATGAAGGATACAGGCTAATAACGATTAATGTCCCAAAAACTTGATACTGAGTTGTTTACAATTATAAAACGTTTTTTGTAAATAAACTATAAACGAATGCTTTCATTGGGAAGTACGTTTTTAAACATTGATCTATTTATTTAGTGCAGATGTCTGCATAATCACCGTCGGTACTATTCATTTCTTGAATGACTGGAAATTGCTCATAATCATTTTGTGCCCAGATCGTTTTCAGATACTGCAAATTTTAGAATTTTAATGCCGACAGCGGTAGTTGGTTATGATATAATCTATCTGGACATTCAAATTTGCCTACTGAAAGATTTGTTGATTTCTTCTGTTTATTGCGCGACAGAGTTACTACAGAAGAATTCCAAGCGCCATTGTAGCTTTCTCTGTAAAACATAAGATGAGGTTGATTTTGATCTACTCAAAATTCTCTTATGGGTCTTGTTGGAAAAGGCCATTTTTGTTTAAATGTTTTTTTTAAATTCGGACCAATTTCTAAACTTGGATTGGTCTCAGTCTTCTACTATGACGGAAGGTGGTTTTTGCCTTACAATACAAGGTGTTCCGTCAATCCTTTGCCATCTCTGCTCCTAGAGATGGTTAATTAAGGCTAAGGCCATATTCCGATTATATTTTATGTATCAATGCCCACAAATTGGAAGATTAACTGTAATGTCTTTCAGTCTCCTTTTTGATAAACCATGTAATGAAGAAGCTTAAAAACGGTGTAATTTTTGTTTTTACTCTCGCATGAATTGCAGTTCATTTTCAATTTTGGCTTCACCTATATATTTCCATTTTCATGCAAGTTTTCATCATCCGTATCACTCATTTTATTCCAAATTAGAATGAATCCTAAAGTATGGATGGAAATATTGAAAATAAATTCTTACTGATTTATTTGGGATTTATTTTAGATTATCCAAAGGAGACTCATGGAAAACTTTTACGGGAGCTCATCGTTAATGCTTTTTACAGGGACATTCATCATTATTGTTTCGTATGCCCAAATAAAATTTCTACATATTTAGTTATAGCGTTTTTGTTCTGATTACATTCTACAGTAGACAATACCGTACTTTACCAAAGAGTTGGCGATTATATGTCTGTTCGAATAATTATGTGACATTCATCATTATTCGCCTGTAGCCTTCAAATGTTAACATTAACGATACAATTCATGTTGTTACAGTACACTTCCTTATTAGCATTAAAAGCTACTTCTTTGTTCTATTCCACAATCACGATTTTATGGTTTACATTTGTAGATCTGCTACATCCATTTCCAAGATTTTTTTTCGCAATACTAACTTTATTCTGCAGGGAATCCTCTACATATCCTTCAACGGCAGCACCAATCTTCCAGCCACCGAATAGCTGAGAGTTCTTACATCAACACCACAGTCAGACAACAAAGTAGCAGTCGATCTCCGAAACGCGTATCCGGTATACATTTACGGGTTTTTTAACTTAAGAAATTTTACTAACAATTGTGACATCTTTCCAAAACTGTTAATGCCAATGGGTTGTATCGTACATTTTCCATTTCGGTAGCAAAGAAATAGTCTTCCTCCGGGCGTAAATTGATATATTTCCAATATAAATTAACAGGATTAATTCCAAATCCAGTGGACAACATAGTAAAAGACCGTTTCTTATGGTAAGGAACATGGATCAGGAGAAGATCGCCTTTGTCTTCTATATTGGGGGAAACAATGAGACTGTTTATTTCATAACTATAGCAACCACAGGGCACTACGAAGACTGATACATAGAACCATGCAAATGTTTATTTCGGAACTTCGGGAAGTTCATATGCAAATATAGAATCATCCGGGCGTTATTCATGCCAGGGGAGATGATGTATTTCTGCTAATATGTATCCAAAATAAATAGTTTGACATGTTCAAGTTTTTTTATTCATTAAATTGTCCTGCCGAAGTACACTGGAGGTTTGCTTTTTAGAGAGTAAATTTGTGTTGTTTCAATTCTAATCTGTTTTCATTAGCAATTTGATTCGAAAAACTGTCAACCTAAAAACACTCCACCGAATGGCACATTCGGGAGAATATTTGACCTTCAGGCTTGGTCAAAAATTAACACTCTCATGTGCCATTCGGTGTCGCGTGTCGTCAAATTGCTAGACAACATAATTTCATTAAACAACCCAAATTTACTCGGCAAAATACAAACCTCTTGTACAATTATAAGTGAAAATAACTGTACATCTAAACTGTTTTCAGGGGTGGGGGTGTTAAACCTAGCGACGTTTCTTATTTATAAGATGGTAAATTCTTTATGGAAATTCACCAAATTTTATTGTCACAGGTTACAGTGTTGAAAGAGCTTCGGTAACTTTAATCAAAAAAAAAAAATTATTTAAAACATCTTCAAGAAATAAAATTTACGATAATTCAACATGAAGTAAAACTGATCGCTAATAAATAGTTATCATTTTTAATGATTTTATTATTACAGGTCCATTTTTTACTTTTTGTAATGTTGTAATATTCATGGGTTCTCTGCCTATCGTAGTAATAGGTCCGTGAACGTTTTAATTAGTGTCTTTAGTTTTTGGCCAGAGTTTCCTAAGTTTTCTTTCGAACATTTTATTTTAATCATATCTGTATATTTAGAATTCGTCCTATGAAAGTTGTGTGTAATTTAATTTTATACCTACAATTTTTGTTTAAGCTACTTCTTGATTCTATAGCTAACTAGTCTTTAAGCGCGTCCTACGGACGCATGAATTTTGACCTATAACTTTTGACCTTAAGGTCATAAGTCAAAATGAAATATATAAAAGATGTTTGTCTTGTCAAGACAAACATATTTGGTAATAAAAACGAAAATTAATTTTGAAGTTTGGGGAGAGTGGGTGTGGCCTCCAGGGGATTAAATTAGAGTTTCAAAAACCCTTGCATCCAGACCGCCTTAAAATCTTCTATCGAATGGTGTATTCAGTTTTTTTTTTTTTGAAACACCTCGGCGGAGATGATAAACAACTGTTTCAATCATACCAAAAATTATGGGAAAAAAGTGGTTGGAAATTTTATTGTCTATAACCATTGATTATAAAACTTCGGCATAGCTTTTATTTGAACTAAATTTTTTATCAATCACATTCGATACTCTTCTACACGTTTGTTAGTATCGGAACGATGTTCAGTTCTGCACAAAAAATGTGTTTTTAATGTAACGTTATTTTCGTTCTCAAATGATTTTATTGTTTAATTGAACTAAATTAAGTTAACAATACATCTAGGTAGATAGATGTTCAACCAAATACATCGAAATATATCCACATACATCCAAACATAGCCACAAACATCCAAATACTTATATCCAAACGAGAGGGACCAAAAACTTCAACAGTGATCTACCCCTCGGGAGGCAATCATGATGAAAAAAACAAATTGGATTGAAATTCAGAAGATGAATTTCTAAAGAAACCACTGGACACGTCCAACTGCCCAAATTTTGTTCTAAAAATTTTATATACAGGGTGATGCTGACTGTGTAAATTTACAAAATGCAAACGTCCAACGTCAATATTTCGTAAACAGTTGAAGATACACATAGAATTTTATATAAAAAAAACTAGAATTCAAATATGCGTTCCATTAAAAAAAATGTAACCTTGTTTCGGAACTTGTATCTAGATCACCCTGTGCATAAAGTTTTCAGTACAAAATTTCCACAGTTAAAAATAGTAATCGATATGTCCGAGAGTTTCTCCAGAAATTCATCACCTGAATTTGTTCCTTTTATTATGCAGTATGGACATTTAACAATCATATAAATACAAAACATAAACAAACTGCGGCGCCTATGGGTACCCAAATGATTTTAGTTGTCCAATATTATTGTCGCGCCTCGTTGATTCTAGAAAACTTCTTTAGATGTCCTCGTACACCCTCGCAGATCTCGGGAATGACCTGGAAATGATATCATCTGAGATCCTTGCAGATTCTTCAATTTGTACGAATACTTCCTACTACTACTCTCATCAAACTTCAAGCACATCCACGACGAACAGTGAATAGTGGACTAGTCTAAACCTGGCAGATATCGATGACTATTATCTTCTTTCATCAACGTTATCAAATATTTTCAATTATATGATGCCTTGTTTTTCCAAGTTGACTACCGTTGGAGGTTTATTGGGATTCATCCTTCCATACTGTGGAACATGAAGTTCTTGACATCTTCTTTGTTCTTCTCGTTCGTCGGCTTTGTTGTTCGTGCCAATGATTTGATAGAATGATGTATCCTATGTCTCAGAAAAAGATGGTCTTTTTGGTTGCGAAATCAATTTTATCACCGTGTTCTTCTTTCAGTTTTGTTTTCTGAATGTCGTTTTTAGTCTTTCAGTACCTTATGAAGATCAAGCAGAATACAGCCTTCACTTTTTTTATAGACTAGAGATCACTTCTATAACTTACTTTACCTTATCTCGAGTCTTTTGCCTCCTCTTTTCTCAACGACTTGCGTAACGCTGCCTATTACGTATAGGCTGTGGAATTTTGAAATTAACTCCTCCTCCATGACTGATTACAATCAATTCCTTAATTAGGTTTAAATTTTTGAAATTACGCAAAAATGTAGCAACACTAATATACAGGGTGTCACAAAATTTGTGTTTCAGACTTAAAGGGGTTATAGAGGGCATTATAACTTTTTTTTAGTAAAAATTTTATGTCAGACAAATAGTTACGCCAAAATGGCACCTTAAAGTAAAAAATTCAAAATTTTTAATGTGACTTTTTTCACAGTTTAAAACTTGAAATGTTATCAAAAGTATCCTCTATAGTTGTTTTTAACTATGCCCGATTCACATATGGCAAAATTTTTGATCTATCAAAATTCAGGATGCCGGATTTAATTACTTGATGTATAAATTAAACGAAAATTCGGTTTTATCGGTTTTAAAATAAATAAAGAAAGATGGTGCAGTTAATTTTAGACATTTAAAAAAAATGTACAATGTCAATTCGTGTCCACATAAAAATTTTCAACCAATTTTGTTAAAAAATTACGAACGTGTACTTCAAAATATCCTAAACGTAACTGTCGAACAGATTTTTAATAACTTCAAAAATTAATATTTTATAGGTCATTGAAGTGGAAAAAATAAAAAAAATTAATATCGCCCGAATACTATGAAATTATGCCAGATTGGTCTCCTAACTCTCCTAAATACAAATTAATGTTTATTTATTTTGTAAGCTAAAATTTAGGAGTGACTAAATCAATATCTAAATAAGCAACCTTAAATAATAGGAATTACATATAGGCAACCACGTAGTTGTAATTTGCATTAATAGTTGCTTATTACGTAGATACTAATTTATCCTGTTAAAAATGTTCAATTTTAGCATACAAAAAATTCAAATTTGAATCGGGCGTAGTGAAAAACATATCATAAGATACTTCTTGATAATATTTCAATAGTTTAAGAACCCTGAAAAAGACTATTTAAAATTTGTAATTTTTGACTTTCAGGCGCCATTTTGCCGTAACTATTTGTTTAACATAAAAGTTTTACAAGTCGTTTATTATAATGTCCTCTATAAACCCTTTAAGTCTGGAACAAATATTCTGTGACACACCGTATAATAATACGATTGGTGACTTCATTGAAAACAAAAATCAATGGTTCAGGCTTTTATTGCTAAGTTGGTGCAGAAATTCAGGGTGACCAGTAAAGTCTGGATCATATGGGATTTTTTTATTAAGAACACTATCCGAAATTTGACTTTGACATCCATTGTTTAAAAGAAAGGTACCAATTTTGAATTTTAAGAAACCCATGATTTCGATTAATCGCATTAATTTTTGTTTCGTCCCACTTGGAACTGCTTTCTATCATTCTTATTTTAACGTGGAATCGTTGGAAACTTTGAAGGTGCATACTGGACTGCTTTAAATTGTTAGACTTAACTCTAATAACTAAAATAATCTGACAAAAAAAATCAAACCCCCCTAATTTTTTTAACATGTTTTATTATTACAATAAGATAATTTGCACATTCAGTTGACGATGGAAGAAAATTTTATTTCTCCAGATATTGTGGTTAAAACCGAAAAGGTAACTGAAGATCTACTCCCAGTAAAATCAAGATCCAGTTACGATAAAGAGTATAACATATTTTTAAGTTGGAAGTCATCGAATTCTGTGAAACTTGTGAATGAGACTGTGATGATGGAATACTTCCAAAATTTGGTAAGTGAATTGCTATATATAATAATAAATTTCATATATTTATAATATTTTATTATAATTTTTTAGGCGAAAAAGTACTCTCCCAATTCGTTGTGGACAAAATATTCTATTTTAAAATCAACTTTAATTGTCAACGATAACATTAACATATCCGTTTATCCTCGTCTAGTTTCATTTTTAAAACAAAAATCAACCGGATACGTTCCGAAAAAGTCGAAAGTTTTAACAGGAGATCAAGTTGTTAAGTTTATAAAGGATGCTCCGAATGAATCTTATCTTATGCATAAAGTACAAAAAGCAAAAAAATATTTTCAGCGGTAGTTATTAATACATATTTTTAGGTAGTTTTAATTATGGGCGCCTTTGGTGCTCTGAAAAGGCATGAGATGGTGCGAATGACTGTTGACGATGTAGAAGATAAAGGTACTCATATATTGGTAAAAATTCCAAAAACTAACACTAGCGAAGTCAAACGATTTACTATTGTGGATGAAGGGCGAGTGAGGCCATTAAAATACATCCGTCAATATGCGGCTTTGAGACCACCGAAAATGGAGGGTTGCAGATTCTTTCTGACGTACAAAAATAATCGCTGCACTGTACAGCCTGTAGGAAAAAATACTATAGGCGGCGTGGCCTCGATTATTGCTAAGTTCCTTAAATTAGATAATCCTAAAGAATATACGGGGCATTGCTTGCGACGTATTCATCTGCGCTAATAATTCAAACTTTAAATAGTATTCACGTTATATTAAATTCTTTACTGTACTTTGAATTTCGGAAACAATGTTGTGTCGTATACCAATTAAATAAATCTTGAATGTACAGATCTGGTAAGAATTTATGCCGACATGCAAAGAACGAAGTGGACAGAACGAGAAGGAATCGGCATGAGTTTGTTTAGTTATCTACTCTAATTTAAATTTTATTGTACTTCAGAAATAACACGAATACTTTATTTAAAATTTAATGATTTAATAAAATTTTAAAACAAAAAACGTTTGTATTTTTCAGAAATAATTGATTAATGGTCACGTACTTGTAGCGTTACATTTGTTTGTCCCGATAAAATAATGCCAGACCAGAGCATGATAGCATAGTTATGTATATGGTATTCTAGATATTGTTAATGAATAAACTATTATAATTATTGACAACTGATAGATTGTATTCATTAATTACCAATATATGACCCGCTTTGCTTTGATAGGACAAGGATAGATACTATGGTTTCTTGGGGACAGAAGAAGTTTCTCGCCCATAGAAAATGTTAGAAACAAGAATGAATATACAGGGTGTTTCTGAAAGGTGTGTACATGGCTTTACCAGAGATTCTCTGGCTCAAAGTAGACCGTTTGACACTAATTTACCTATAACCAAAAGGGGGCCACAGAGCGTCAAACTTTCCAAAAAAATATTGTATATTAGGAATAACTCGACAACGGTTTGTCAGATTTTGTTCCGCTCTCGTATGCTGGTTGGCTGCCTCCGAAGACGTTTTTCTGTGTAATGTGTACAAATTTCTGATGCCAGAAAAAGTTGCTTTCATATGGACACTGTCAAATAAATGATAATATTTTAACAACCGTCAACGATACGAAACCAAAATAATTCTGACAAATAAAACGAACAATTTGATAACTCTTGTTAAATTGCGCTAATGTTTTGTAGTGCAGTAAATAGAGATATATTTTTGACAAAAATTAGAGTAGGATACCACTCACGCCATTTAATTGTAAATTGTACCTTGTATTCATGTTTTATACCAAAAATGAATTGTCATTATATAGTTAATTAACATTTAAATGCAAAGAAACGTGTTTTTTCTCAACTTTTTTTTCTGAGGGAAAAGTAATGAACCAATGTTAATGGTGTAAAAAGAAAAGTTGTAGAAGATAAGAATACGAAGAAAATGAGCACCAATTCTACTCGATCAGGTAATAACTTTCTGAGAAAATTGGAAAAAGTAAAATATTTGGGTTTTTCTTTTAAAATTCGTAGATCCGTCATTTTTTGAGATATAGGATAATTCTTTCAGGAAATAGGAGATAATGATACGTACTTAGTGTGTGCCAAACCCTGCAATTGTCGGCCAATTAGTTTATGCACAATTGAGATTTAAATTTTTTAAAGCAATGTATTCAATCGAGGCTGAATGCTTGTGTGGTCGTCCGATTGTCAGAAATAAAAAAAAGTTGTGATGTTGAAATAGAAAGGAACAAAACGTATATCCTGATTTTTCGATAAAATTATATTTAACATGCAAAAAGTGCATACAAAGATGACTGAAAATGACCGAATGAGAGAAAACGGAGAAGTAGTAGGAGTACCCGTCCCAGCGCGCTCATATAAGTCGCAATTCCCTCAAACGGCGCTAGCGGGGGGATACCCCCACTACTCCGCCATATTCTCACACTCGGTCATTTTCAGTCATTTTTTCATGCATTTTATCGAAAAATGAGAATATACGTTTTGTTCCTTTCTATTTCAACTTCACCATTTTTTTTTATTTCTGGCAATCGGACTATCACACGAGCATTCAGCCTCGATTGAATATATTGCTTTAAAAAATTTAAATCGCAATTGTGCATAAACTAATTGCCCGACAATTGCAGGGTTTTGCACACACTAAGTACGTATCATTACCTCCTATTTCCTGAAAGATTTGTCCTACATCTCAAAAAATGACGGATCTACAAATTTTAAAAGAAAAACCCAAATATTTTACTTTTTCCGACTTTTCTCGGAAAGTTATTACCTGATCGAGTCCAATTGGTGCTCATTTTATTCGTATTTATATCTTCTATAACTTTTCTTTTTACACCATTAACACGTTGACTGCCGGTGACTCAACTGCTGAGTCAAGACGGTATCCCACCATAGGCCGATGACTCAACTATTGGGTCATGTGCAATGTTGTGTTAAATTAATTAGTACTGCTTCGGCATCTGTAAGGGTAACTTTATATTACGGTGGCCTTTTACTACTGTACAAATAGCTATTTCTGCTATATTGGTTTTGTGTTTCTGTTAATAATTTTATTGAAATGAACGGTCAGACTCCAGGGCCATCTAGGCCTAAAAGAAAGTATACCGATTATGAAAAACATCGACCATTGAAACAATCTGAAATAGAAAAACTTTTGTATTGTTCTGGCAGTGATGAAGATCCATTTGTCGAAAGTGAAAGTGAATACGACCCTGACGAATCCAGTTCAAGCACAGAAGAGGAGGGAATGCTTGTGTCACCCATTTCAACAATAGAACATGTTCCTGATATAGAAAATGTCGCAGAAAACACCGTCAACGAGGATCAGCCGATGTGGAGTGATAACCCCGACTTTCATAATTTTCCATTTATGGGTTTCCCTGGACTTAAAGTTCAATTACCTTCTGATGACCCTATCGATTTTTTTAATTTGTTTGTTACCGATAACTTTCTAGAAAATATAGTTATTGAAACCAATAGATATGCGGAAGAATTGTTCTTAAGCCAACAAACGAAAGAAAAATCAAGGATAACTGATTGGAAACCTTTAACAGCTACAACATTGAAAGTTTTCTTAGGTTTGTGGCTTCATATGGGCAATATACAAATCAACCGATTGCAAGATTATTGGAAAACCGACGAATTGTACAACCTCTCCTGTTTTAGTAACTATATGAGTCGCAATCGCTTTTTATCAATTTTGAGATGTTTCCATTTTTCCGAAAACCGTGAAGGAGCTGACCGAGATCGGTTGTCTAAGATTAGATGGCTTCAAGATTTTTTCAACAAAAGAATTGACGAGATTTACTACCCAAATAAAGAACTTTCTTTAGACGAGTCAATGGTGCTCTGGAGAGGTAGATTGATTTTCCGTCAGTATATCAAAAATAAAAAGCACAAGTTTGGGGTAAAACTGTATGTTTTATCCGAACCCAATGGTCTTGCGTTAAAAATCAGGATATATACCGGAGTCGAAAAGGATATGCAAGGTGAATTAGGACATGCAGGAAATGTTGTGTTATGCCTCGCACAAAATTATTTACTAAACGGACATTCGTTATACATGGACAACTATTACAACAGTTTATCTCTATGCAAAGAGTTGCTGTTGAAGAAGACCTATGTTACGGGAACCCTAAGGACGAATAGGAGAGGAAATCCGTCTGCAGTTACCACCAAAAAACTTAAAAAAGGTGACGTTGTGTCAAAATATTGTAGTGGGGTAGGAGTAGGAAAGTGGCGTGACAAAAGGGAAGTTCTGTTCATTTCCACCGAGTTTGATGGAGAGTTAACAATGACACATAATAAACGAGGAGAAGAAAAAGAAAAACCGAAGGCTATTGTTATGTACAATAAAAATATGTCCGGAGTAGATAGGCAAGATCAAATGCTTGCTTATTATACGAGTGAGAGAAAAACAATTAGGTGGTACAAAAAGCTGGCTATTCATATTATATCTATTATGCTTCTGAATAGTTATCATCTTTATAGCAAATACTCAACTAAGCAAAAGCTTAGTTATTACGATTACCGGCATAACATTATAAAAATCTTTTGTCGGAAGCGAAGAAAAATCCAGCTGGACATTTGAAGGGCAAACAACCTAAAATCCAGGTTGAACATACACCTGAAAAATATCAGCTAGACGATAAAGGGCGCCAAATGAGAAAACGATGCAGAGTGTGTTATGGAAAAAAATTCGAAAAAATACCCCATTTTTTTGTCAAGCATGTCCCGACCAACCAGGACTTTGTCTTGGTAACTGTTTTAAAACTTACCATGTAAATAAATAAGTAGTATTTTAGTTTGTTTAGGTTTTTTTATATTTTGTAAGTTGCTAAGTTTTGTTTCATAATGTTTGACAAAATTTGAAAAAAATTTGGTTTGCTAATCAACTTATTCATTGTATAGTAAGAATTATGTTTTTTTTCTAATAAATACTAAAGTCTGGCGTTTTTTTCTCTTTTTTCACACAAAAACTATCATACATGGTATGACGCAAATGTTGAGTCATCGGCATGCCGTAAAGAAAATAGTCGCAGGGGCCGGTGACTCAACCTTTGAGTCACGGTCCTTTTAGACCTAAACATTTATTAAAATTAGTTAATAATATAAGAAACAGTAAGAAATAATAATTACTTAAAAAAAAAAAAAAGTTCCGGCCATTCGGGGGGATCTTAAAATTTTGACCGGCAGTCAACGTGTTAAGATTGGTTTATTACTTTTCACGCAGGAAAAAAAAGTTGAGAAAAAATTTTTCTTTGCTTTTAACTGTTAATTAACTATACAGGGTGAGTCATAATAATTAGATTTAAAGTTTTCAAGGGTGTATTTCCTGGCCCAAAATATTTAAAAAACTTCTTATAACATTTTATCAAAAAAGGCCAACTGTCGGAGTTATAACCGTTGAAAGATGGCGTCCAAAAACTGATTAAACCTGTATTTCTTCGAAACGACTATATTATTATTATTATTATTATTATTATTTACTTCAACAAATTTTGGCACATTTCATATTACTATTACGAGCTATCAGCTGATTATAAAACATGTTTAAAATTACAACCAGAATCGTACATTCCAGGGGCGTACTAGGAAATATTGGACCCTATTTTATAATTCGTTCAAAAAACTGACAATTTGATTTGAAATTATTGAAATTCTATGTTTTCTAGATAAAAAAAGGTACATTGATCCTGAAACCCGTCTAGCATTTTGTAATTTTATTCAGCAACAAAGATTGCGAAACCCCAATTTTCATCTTTCCATACTTTTCATTGATGAACATGTCTATGCAGAAGAAAATCCTCATGCTATTAGAGTTTCGCCTTATCAACATGAGTTTAAAATGAATGTTTGGGCTGGTGTAATCGATAACTACCTCATTTCCTCATTTACCTATTGTTATTCAGGACCGCATAAACGGAGATAATTATTTAGACATGTTGCAATGGAAGATTTGCCACTGTTATTGTGACAGATAATGTGGTTCGTGTATGATGGAGCACCTACACATTTCACACTAAATGTTGGAGAATATTTGACTCACAATTTATGAAGAGAGTGCAGTTTAACTTTTTGCGTCGTATTAATTTATGTACCGCGGAAAATGGAGAACATTTTGAGCATTTGTTGTAGTTTATTCACATTAGTATGAGTAACTTGATAATCTTCCTCCTAATTATGTTAATAAAGCAACTTGGCAATGTTGATTGACATGATCGCATAGCCTACTAGCAGTCTACTTAAATTCCTAAGCGTATGGATGCGCCTTGAGGGATATGATTTTAACTTTTTTCTGATCAAACTAATAACATTAGCGCAATTTAACAAGAGAGAAACAAGTTTTCAAATTGTTCTTTTTATTTGTCAGAATTTTTTTGGTTTCGTATCCTTGACGGTTGTTAAAATATTATGATTAATTTGACAGTGCCCGTATGAAAGCGACTTTTCCTGCCATTAGAAATTTGTCCACATTACACAGGAAAACGTCTTCGAAAGCTCGAAAGCGGAACAAAATCCGTCGAACTGTTCTTGAGTTCTTCCCAATATATAATATTCTTTGGTGCACTTTTGGTTATAAGTAAATTAGTGTCAAACGGTCTATTTTGAGCCAGAGAATCTCTGCTAAAGCCATGTACACACCTTTCAGAAACACCTTGTATAAAAAAATATTCAATTATTTTGCAAACAATTGATGTATTTGGACGAAGCAATGATGTATACCAGATGTAAAAATTGAGTTTTTGGTTTTTGGGATATTGTGTTTACATACGGTCTCAGGAAGAGTGAAGTTTCTGATATTCAAGCAAGTCCACCTGAAGTAGCAGAAATTCATGGTTTTTTATTTGTAGGAGGGGGGGGGGCTAAAAAGTGTGTACTCAGCCCCCCTACTGTTAAAAATTATTCGAATTTTATTTTTTAAAATACTAGAATTAGGAGCCTTTTATGAGCAATCAGAATATTGTAGTTCTGATTTTTGAGCACCATCCTCTGCGAGTCATCTCCGCATTTCACAGTCGCAGTCAAGAAAGGAAGTACCCTACCGTGTAGAAATGCAGGAAATGATTTTTAGCGCCATTGACACGTAACTACAGTCCAAAGAAAACCGAAAACTGTTTTTAAAGGGATTTTGAGTGATTTATGAGCAGTCAAGATACCGTAAATCGAATTTTGAGCACCACCCTTGTACAAGCCATCGCTGCGTTTCGTAATCGCAGTCAAGAGAAAAAGACCCTCAAAATCAGTCCAAATAAAAAATTCTTTTGCTGGGCCATTCAGTGATTTATGAAAATACAAAGATACCGTAAATCGAATTTTTGAAATTAATCTCTTAAGTTGTATTATAGTCCGCCTGTACCGTATAGAGTGTCCCGCGGAAAAGTTGAAAATTTGGGCACAATATAACAAAATATTTTATTACATAGATAAATGAGAACAAATTTATGTGGTAATGTAAGTATTGAAAGCGTATTTTAATTAAAAATAATAAAATTATTATTGATATTATTATTAATACAATTTTATAAAATGAGTTTAACCTTTATTTCAAAATGTTATTCACTTATAATAAAGTTAATAAAAAAGTACTGTAGTCGGAATCGAACAAATAAAATAGTTTATTTAAATTGAGGGAGTGGCTTAACTATTTCTGTTCAGCAAACAGATAATAGTATTTTAGCTCCAAATTCTTAAAATTCATTTGATAGGTTAAGGTATAATGAAGCCTATAATTTCCAATAAATGTATGAAATTTTAATTATCTGATTGAACCAATAAAATAATTTATTTAATCTGAGGGAATAGCGTAACTCTGTCCGTTCAGGTCATAGATAATAGTATTTTAGCTGCAAATTCATAAAATTAAATTTTATTTGATGGGTTAAGATATATGGTATAATGAAGTCTATAATTTCCAATAAATGTGTGACATTTTAATTATTTAAATGGCTTTAAATATTGAACCAATAGAATAATTTATTTAAATTGAGGGAGTGGCTTAACTCTTTCTGTTCAACGAACAGATAATAGTATTTTAGCTGCAAATTCATTTTAATAATGAAGCCTATAATTTCCAATAAATGTATGAAATTTCAATTATCTGAATGGCTTTAAAAATTGAACTGTTAAAATAATTTATTCAAATTGAGGGAGTGACTTAACTCTAACAGATAATAGCAATTCTAGTTTTTTCACATACTCACAGATAAACCGCGATCTTCTACAAATGTGGCTTTTGTAAGAGCTAATTATAAATTTTGTATCGTAAATTAGTACTGTATATATAGTCTAGAGCTTGATTTTGAACGAACGCATGTTTTGTTCAATTAACAATCAACAGCAACAGTGAACTTGGCATAAAAACCTTTAACCTTTCCGATTCCCAATATTTGGTAGAGGCTTAGCTCAATAACTACTACTTTCACATAATCCATTTATTCATTATTTTTGTAAAGAAAAACAAATCACGTTCACTTTTGCGGTTGAGCCTAGCCTTACCAGAATATTATCTAACCTGAACCCTCCTTTCAGGCTATCAATGGGGAATCGTTGAAGGGACGTATCCAAGATTTACGGCGCTCACGTCTTGTCAGACAAGTGTTGCTGTACCGAACGAAATAAATTACAATAACGCACCCGTTTTAACACAATGCCCTTCTAGCAATACACCAACTCCGGGTGACGATTGCCTTACCAGCACTATTAACACAGATCACATATCGAATTCGCCGCCTAACATAATGCAAAAACGTAAAAGAAGTATCAACCCTCAAGCCGACGAAAATTTTGTGAGAGCCTTGGAAGCTGTTCGATACGGCGGAATCGGATTTTGTAAAGCGGCTAAAATGTACGGGGTCAACAATCGTACGCTGTGGTTGGAATACAAGAAACGGGGGTATCCGAATAACCGAATCAGCATTAAGAACCGCAAGCAGGAATACGCGAATACTGCCAGTATGATTGGAGACACAGAAAGTCAAGTACCAACGTCATCGGCTAACGAAATTAAAGGCGATTTAATTTGTACGAACACTGAAGGCAATATTGTCACTGGCAGTTACATAGACAACAGACACGTTGATCTAACGCCTTTGTTACATAGAACAAGATATTTAGATACCATTGCACAACCTTCACTCGGTTTATCGGGAGTCAGTTTCGAGCACATCTAAGACTCACGTTCAATATTATTATAATTATTCCGAAATGTGCCATTTTATTGATTAAATTAATCGCTTGAATAATATTTATGTAGTAATTGTACAAAATTTATTTATTATACGTTTTTACAATTTTTCATTATGCTTTAAGCTTGTTATTATTCAATAGATACAGTCTTTGTGAATATGATTTAATGAAAGTTTAGCTGTAAGCAAAATATTGCATATATTTCTCGAAAACTGATCGGATTTATAAAAAAATGACAAAAATTAGAACAAATTGTTATTATGAAAAAATTAAATTAATAATAAACTTATTTAGATTAGAAATCGAGTTTGTTTTCAATTAACGTTTTGTTTAAGTACAAGTAGGGGCTTAAAAATAATGGCGAAGTAAGATTTTTGTTTTTTGTTTTTAGATAGAACAAATCAACAACCGCCTCAGCTGGTGATGGGAACGAAACGAGGTCGTTTCTTAATGAGACAACCGAGAATAAAGCGCGAAAGTGATCCTAGTCAAAATCCAGATTCTGATCCTTTATCTCTACAGAATTTATTGGCGCCTCCTTTAAGAGTTGAGAGACAATGCTCCGATCCTTTACCATCCATATCGCCACCTCCCGGTAATCTTTTAACGGTACCTGGAAGTGGGTTAGTTAAACAACACTCACATCCGCTATTGCCAAGCGAAATGCAACAGGTGCATATATTTATTATAAATCCATTGAAGGGATTCTTACATGTGTATTTTCGTAGCAGATACACATCGCACAACCGACTCCTCTACACATACATATAATACAAGCAACAACACAAAGCGACATCGATAGAGCGTCGAGTCCAATAGTCGTTGTATCCGATTCGCAAGAAGTTACACCGTTGCGATCGGACAGCGCCAGCGTCGGATCTTCCGCCACTGCGACGTTAAGGGTGCGGACAGACGAATTAAAAAGAAGCGTATCATCTCCACAGGTAATATTTATTTATGATATTTGGTGAGCCATTTTTCGCACTTACGTTTCGAATCGTCCAATTTGTGCCACGGGACCGCTTGTCTGTCTAGCCAATGTGGGTCCTTTTGTTTAAACACGTTGAAATTTGGTGGCGTGACTTCAAATCTTTCGTTTGAACAACTAGTTTTCAGCATCCTCCAAACGCCCGAATTTACATCGCGACTTGCTGTACTCATTTTGCTAATGCTGGAGGCGGAAGAAAGTGGGCGTGGTTTAATTTTTTCTTCCCACAGAGATCCATCTATGCGTATCTCTATGGGTTCTTGTAGGAATACTGGTCGTTTGATTTGCTGTGCGACTTTTATGTCGTCTGCACTTTCCAACATCATGTTGTCACCAATCTGAAAATATCCATATATATAATTCAGAAGTTACAAAACTGCGTGCCTGTCCGTGGTGTGTGTTCAGTTTCTTATATGATAAAATATTGGCAACTAGATGCCATACATCCTCTGAATGGCTGGCCCACCTATCATAAATAAAACATGCGCACTCAGAAACTACTACATATCGTACTTTTATATAAAATATATTTGGTCCATGAGGGGATCAAAACCACGACCTTGTGTCCCGGATAATCTGAAGCATTCTGTTTAACATGGGGAATTTGAAAAGTCCGATTAATATGTCACCAAAGTGTTTTTAGGATATTTCCACTATCAGAACACTTAACAATGTTTACTAGTAAACATTTTGCGCAATAACTTCTGAAATTTAACCAAACATTAAAATATTTAATAATATTTCAAAGCGTACAAGGGTTCAAATCCCAGTCCGATTTCTTTTTTTTAGTTGTATTATTATTATTATTATAAGAATAGCGTTTAATTTCTATCGGTAAAAAGGCATAAGTTTTAATTTTTTTATTTTTAACAGGCAATAAATTTATTAGAATATTCACATTATGAAACATAAGGAGTGTTTGGATATCGTAAAATCTTCTGCGTATGCGTATCCGTCTTTACGCATATACTGCGCATGCGCAGAAGGAACTTACGCAATATTAACGTTTGATTTTATGATATCCAAAAACTCTCTCATTGAATATTATTCTAATAAATCCATTGCCAGTTCAAGTAAAAAAAGTAAAAATTTTAATTATGTCTCTTTACCGATGGAAATTAAACGCTGTTCTTGAAAATAATACAACTAAATAAGACTGGGATTTGAACCCTCGTACATAAATATTTTTTCAAATATTTTTAATATGTTTGATTAAATTTTAGAAATTATTACGCAAAACAAAAAAATTGTTCGGATAGTGAAAATATCGTAAAAACACTTTGGGGACCCCATGTTAAACAGAATGCTTCAGATTTTCCGGGACACGCGGTATAACTCAGGAGTTACGTAACTGCGTGCAGCTGCCTGTGGTGTGGGTTCAGTTTCTTCTATGATAAAGTTATTTTACCACTTTACACTTGATGCCATACATTTTTTGTAAGGCGGCCCCGCATCAAATATGATTTACCTGTTGACTTTTAAGGGTGCTGCGTCTCTGGATGATGGTGTTGCGGGGACTAGATTTTAGACTGGGTTGACACAAAAAGGGCAACAACTGACATGACACATGGTTATTACTCAAACCGCACAAAGAAACTAGCTTTATACAATACTACAAGTACTGTTAAAGAGTTTAGCCAGCTTATTTGCTAACATAGATCTCAGCAGGGAAAAAATTCACAAGGGTTAAATTCAAGTAATCAACGACAAGAAGAATTAGAAAACTCCAATAGAAGAAAGGTACTAAGACAAAGAAAATACCAAAAATTGTTGTCTAACACTATATAGACAATCGATATTATACTTTCCGTGCAGTCTTGGCGCAGTTCACGATTTCATTCTTTTGCCATAATGACTCAGAAGAAAACAAACATGCACCACGGCAAAGCACAATGTTATCAACCGCGGGGATTGCATAGCAAAATTCAAAAAAATCTAAAGTAACAATAAAACAAAATTAGTCACTTTGAAAGCACGCCTTATCGTTATACAAAATAATAACAAAAAATAAACATTCCGGGTGTTCTGTTTGTGAAAAAATCACAGCTCTAGATAATCAGGGAATCGGTCTGACTGTTAATCCAGACTATTGAATCCCTTCATACAGAAATTTCACTGAGCGATAATTTTGGTCTTAAGTAGCTTTCACTCTGTACCCACGCGCAGCCAGGAGTAGCCAAGGTGTAGCTAAAATAAAATAAATTCGTCGATTTCGATTGTGCGGTATATCGCGAAATGCCACGCTAAGATATAGTAAGCTTTTTATAACCATTCCGCTCAGGTCATGAATAATATTCTTGTGGGTACAGCGCGCGATTTCCATAAGATCACCGACTTCAAACATTCTGACGCCCAGTGAAACTTCTGCGCAACGAAGTATTATTATTCTGTGATGAAGGTATTGAAAAAAAAATTTTTGTCAGGGAAATTGGTAAAATAGCCAGTGAAAGTCTAGAAATTGTTACCTATGTCGCTAATTGTCATCAATTCCTCCCAAATTTGTTCCCTGTTATCAATTTAAGGTACGATGTTCACGTGTCATTCAGGGGAATCTTGACCAATGTATTACCTTTCAGAAACACCCTGTATAAAGTCACCATAGTTTTGCACATAGATTCAGAATAAAAGTATATGTTTCTATTTAAAATGTCCAAAGTTGACAGGTGGTCCATAAAAGTGGACACCCTGTATAATTGAAATTTTTTAAATTATAGCCACTGAGGAACTTAAAAGAATAGTCAAAATTGATTTTGAATAACTTTTAAAGGAAATGCTTAGCGGTTACTTGCTGATGATAAATGAGATTGAAAAAGAGAAATAAAACACTACCTGCATTTCTTTCCGCAACTCAGACATCGTTTCTTTGAAGTTTTCGGTAAACTTTTGCATCAGAACACGATCAGCTTGGCGTTTCGATATCGCCTTCTCTCCCTTCGCATGCGACAAAACAAACTCTTCGTGTAAATCACGAAACGCGTCCGAAATTTCGCTCCCGCTGAAAGATTCCGTCTCCACCAAGTTTAATTCTTCTTTATAAGTCAACAACTGCCTTAACGCTTCGGGAGTTTTAGGTCTTTCATGAATTTCTCCCACAACAATCCTTTTCGCCAACAGCGGAAGATCCATTTTAATTATTGATCAAACTTTTCTTTTACAGGCGAGTACTAGATTGAGTCATTGTCCGGTTGTGCGGCCTGGGCCGGCTTTAGGTTGTAATTATTGTTGGAATACGGTCGATAACCATGGAAGAATTCTACGACGTAAAACGAAATATCACTGTCCGGAATGTCAAACGAATTTGTGCATCGTTCCCTGCTTTCAAGAATATCACGAAAGGCACGTGAGTACGTCACAAACAGATCCTCTTGCATTAACCACATCCGTAATGAGGACTATATTTCCGAAAACCAGTTCAATGTGAGATATTGAAATTAATTAATTTGGTATTGGTCCACTTATTAATAATTGTTAAATTGTCGCAACGCGAAAGTTTTGTATCTTAAGAAGAAGAGTTTATTTAGGTATCGAAACGAATTTAAAGGGGGATTTTCCGATTGGTATTTTTCTGGAAATTTGGATACGGTTTAATCGAACAATTTTCCATTTTAGAAAATTGTTGAATATTAGATATTTATTGTGCGCATCTGTACTACATTTTCGAATAGTAAACACGATGCCCTGAACTCATTTTGTAAGAGTTTGTAAAACAGTTACAAATATGTTCCTGCCTTTTGATCATTTTGAGAAAACACATGACATAATTTTTACCGATACGAATGTCGAATAATCGCATTCAGGTAAAAGACATGAACAATGAATTATCTATATACTATAGTAGTGCAATAATTTAAGAACTGATTATTACTAAGATAATTTTTGTACTATCATTCCTAGATGTGTAACTTTCAAGTTGCACCGCTGAACACGAATTGAACAGTTTTTCAAATATGTGACGCAATGTACAGTTTGTTCAACTAAAAATGATCATACTTTTAATCGAACAAACTGTACCCATATTTTGCAGTATTTTGTGCTTTTAATTTATGAATGTAAAATAAGTAACAGCAACGAGTTTGAAACTATAACGGAGATATTATTTTATTAATATGACAAAATCTAAATTATTGTGATAATTTATATTTATTTATTTCCGAAAAAATACTGTTATGTTTTTCATTTGTATTGTAACAAATTGGTTATTGTAGCGTTAGTTTAGAAATAAAAATGGATGTGCTCACGTTTGCTAAAAAAAGGCTTTACGGAAAAATAATAAACAAAAATAAATACTATTTTTCTGAAGCACGTACAAAATATATTTTTGATGAGCGGGAGATATTTTGTTAATGCATTTTATGGGTGACGGGGTTGTAGATTTTGTAACTGTTTTTAATTTGTGCAAAAAAAACTGGCGTATTTTTACAGAATTTACAACTTATCGGCATGTAAATAAATATAAATGTTTTAAATGTACCTATTAAATTTGATGTTAGAAAAGGGTGATATAAAAGGTTCGTACCTCTTCCAAACCACACGCTAACGTTTCATTGTTACCATAAAATTGGAGGTACCAACACTTGACTTGTTTATTTTAGAAAGGAATTTAAAAAAAAAATACTGTTTCTTTGCTTTCTAAAATAAATTTGTAAAATATTCTATAGGGCATTAACTATTAATGTCAAAAATATATTTTATTAAAACTATTATTGTTAAATTACTTTATCGATTGGTACTGATTAAAATTTTATTGTTTAAAACGTTCTAAGAAGCTACAAATTGAAAATGTATTTTGATAAAATAAAATTTTCTTCTAGACTTGGTTATTATTACTCCACATCTGATATTATAAATGCCTGAGAGTTATATGACAAATTAAATTGGATTATAATTGAAGCTCCAATTCAATTATTCTGCGAGTTTTTATTTTAATTTTATCGAAGTAACAGAACAGAAGCACCTGACGTCATGGAGGGTAGGGGGTGTTGCGAGGAAATTTTTTTGTTTTTAATTTTATGATTTATATAATCGAATACGATATTATATTTTTAACAGGATATATGCATACATGCCGTTAGAAATCCTGTCGGGTGCAGATTTCGAATTTTAGAATTTATCGTTGATTCTACTGTTTTCTTTTTGGTTCGTGTCTTCGCTAACGTTGCGATAAACTTCCCTTCTCTACTTTTGAACATCAAGTTTGGGATCCAGATAAATTAATAGTTAATTGCTAATGAAGAACTCCCATTAATAACGAGGAGATAGCTGGCGACACTTTTTGCGTCGTAAGTAGTATTTTTTCTTATATTTCTATCTTTGTGAATTCCTTCTTTGACCACCATTTTCTCACCACGTGTAGAACCCCGGCTGGGATATTGGTTTATGACCGTGGAATATGGTTGGTTATCAATACATCTACCCGTTCTCTGTAGACTGATCACTAAAAATTGGTCCCTGCATTGGCTGCTTTATCTGTCGTAAAGGGGTTCCTCGAAGATAACTCTGTGACCTTCTGCGTATCGTTTGGGGTTGATCGGGAAAATTGCATGTTTGATCTTATTAATCGCGTTTGTACCTGAATAACTACCTAACTTGTTGCGCTTTGTTACTTGATCAATGTAATTTTGAAAGATCTTTCGAAAATTTCGTTTGTGATTGTGCTCTGTTCTATTACTTTGAATTCCTCATCGAATTCGCCGGTGCTCTACGTAATTCTATTTGTTGTTTAAAGTTAACGTCAGTATCTGTGACAATTACTTGTATGTCACAATTTAATCGAGTTCAATTATCTGGTTGTAATTATAAATTTATGTGGCCACGTCCTACCAGAGGCGTAGATACCGACGTGGCTATTAAATATTTTGGCAGTTCATATACTTTCCTACGAGAACAAATAATTTGACTTATTTATTAATTAAATAACTTATATTGTGTCTCTGTTTACTATATATTTATGTCTATGTTACTTGATTTATGTGTTCTTATGGTCTAGTCGAGAAAAATTATATCTATACTAGTTTACGGTTGTTTCTGTTTGGAGCTCCTAGTTGCTCTAGAATATTTCCTATACGTTCTAGCTAGGTGGCGCCATTTGGTTTCTCTCATTTTGCAGTGTGAAAGCCTAATAACTACGAAGTACATCCACGACTCCTCTGCGAGTAACACAGCTGCCGGTCAGGTTTTCAACACTGCTCACTAATTTATAGTTTGTTTACAAATAAACCGTAAAAAAAATTCAAAGGCGATAAATTAAAAAGACGAATCATTTGAAACAAACTAATATCACAAATTGTGGTATAACATCCGCGACGATATATTATTTGTTAACAAAAAGAGTTTCTAATTTAATTGTGTTGGGTAAACAACACTTTTTCTCAACAATAATTTCAATAATAATAAGTAAATACTTATGACTCACCCTTAGGATTCACATGTTATAGATCAACGTTCAATTTAAAAGCTTTACGTACGTTTAGATATGTGGATGTGCAGTTCTCTTGCAAGCAAGAATTTTTGTTTTGGATAAAGTGCGTTAAAATCAAACGAAGACGGAATTTTTTATATAATTATTACATACATTTGTTTAAAGAATATTAAATTTTTACTATTACTTTTTAATTTCCACCTCTTCTGTTGCTGCACCCTTTCTGAAATTCGGGAACTGCTCCCAAGGGGCCGACAAATCGAACTTGCGGAATTCTTGCGCTAATTCTAACGGTTCGATGACGACACGTTTTTGTTCATCGTCGTATCGAACCTAAAATTTATTTTGTTGTTAATAAATTGCAAACGAAAATGTTGACAGGAAGAGAGGAGTGGAATTTAGGAAGAGAGGAGTGGAATTTAGGAAGCGTGTCGAATACTTTCTTGAAGTAGGTAAGTTTAAAACGTGGAGAACACATTTTTGGAAGAGAGTAAGCTTTAGCACATACAGCAACTAAATTATTATAATAACAAAAACTCTGAATTAACTAGAAACATTATACCGGGTGACAACAGAAAGTGTATACACCCTCTGTAACTTTATTATTGACAAAAATTTAATAATTCGAGACTTATGCTAACAATTTTTATACAGTATTAATAAAAATTATGCAACTTTAGATTTTTAAATAGAAGACATTATTAATATTTTTTGATTCGTCATATCCTCTATAACTTTTTAAAAATTGGTATATACCATAAACTTTAGAAATCTATTTTTAATAAATAACAGGTACGTAACTTCAAATTTAGTATTTTTATAGACTCATGAAACGTTTCCACCCACTTTAGTTCGGATGAAACGAGTTTTACTGTAGTTGTAAGCGAAGATATTTATTATCGCGAGAGAAGAGCTGAATGTGAAAATTTGTTTTCGAAATAATACTAACAAAACTAAATAAAGCAAACTTTCATTTCATATTGGAGTTTAAAATAAACGTGTAGACTCATGAACCGGGTTTGTTTTCTTTAGTTGTGAAAAAGAGGTTTTACTGTACTTTTAAGCGGAGATATTTGAAATTAAAAGACAAGAACTGAATGTGATAATTTGTTGTTAAAATAAACAATACCAATAAAACCAAATAAAGCAAACTTTCATTTCATATTAATTTTTAAAGTAAACATTTAGACCTCATAGACTCATGAAACGTTTCCGCCCACTTTAGTTCAAATAAAAGGAGTTTTACTGTAGTATTAAGCGAAGATATTTAACATCGAGAGAGAAGAGAAATGTGAAACTTTCTTGTTCAAATATATAATACTAATAAAACTAAATAAAGCAACCTTTCATTTCAAATTGATTTTTAAAATGAACCTATAGAATTATGAAACGTTTCCGAACACGTTAGTTCGGGTTCGGATTAAATGGGTTTACTGTAGTTTTAAGCGCGTGAAATACAACTAATGTAATAAAATGAAAAGGTAGGACTAATAAATAGTAGTAACAAATAGAACTTTATTAAAATAAACATTGATGAGAAAGGCGGAACGGGTTGATAACGCGTCATTGATGTGAAGGTCAACCATTTGGAAATTATGTAAACAAACGTAAATCAGTACAAATAAAAAGAAACCAAAAACCGCAACTTTTTGTTTATAATTCTTAATTGATAGAAATCTAAAACCCCAATAAACAAATATGGATAAAGAAAATACCAAATTGATAAATGCCTTACCAAAAACATAACATAACAGCGCAAATCGGTGAAATAAAGCAGAATATCAAATAATAACACCTTTTACATAAGAAAATGAGATAAAAGCAAAAAATAAATGAAGAAAAAAACACTAGATGGTATTGAAAGAGACTAAAAGAAAATGTTGAAGAGATTTTCCTTCCGTAAAAATTTTTGGTCAAAATAAATTTTCCAAGACCGTACTACAGGCTAACTGGATCCCTTTAAGGAAGGTGAATGTAAACAGGAACAAAAACCACTTTCTACTGGTGGAGGCGACGTTTCGCACCCTAATGTGGGTGCTTCTTCAAAGCTTCCACCAGTAGAAAGTGGTTTTTGTTCCTGTTTACATTCACCTTCCTTAAAGGGATCCACTTAGCCTGTAGTACGGTCTTAGAAAATTTATGTTGACTAAAAGAAAAGAAACACAGTAATAAAATTAATAACAACGAAGAAACGAATAAAATACTTTGAATTTCATTGATAAAAATTAAAATAGATGAAAACTCGATAGACTGTGTCAATAAAATAAAAAATAAGATAATAGTAAGCTTGATAACATACAGAATGAAGATTATACTATTAAAAGATAAAAATCATCTAAAAGAACAAGGAGTATTACATTGATGAAGACTACGGAAACAAAGAAAAGAACTTGTACCAAAAATGAAGGAAGCAAGAAATCAAGAAAAATATGCAGTAATAAAATATAATGATAATAAAGAAACCAACATATTACCAAAGTGTTGTAACGGTACTAAAGGGAAACAAAATCAGCGCAACAACCAATGAAAAAGGAAATAAGAACAGAAAAGAATTAGGTAGTAACCAAGGACCTGGATAATAATGAAAAGACGACAACAAAGACGATGAAACTGGACAACGGAAATGAATAAAAAAATTAAAAGTGACAAAAAATTAAAACAAAGAAAAATTGGTATATAGAACATAAGATAATTGATACAACCAGGAAAAGTGAGAGATATGGTACAAACATTAGAAAAATATAAAGTAAATATTACAAGTAAACATTACAAGAACTGAGGTGCGCAGAAAAAGGAGAAATGAACAAGCTCATATTATACCATATTCTGGAGCCGAAGCAAAAAAACAAGGCCAAAACGGAATCAAAAAGCAAATGAAATATATAATAAAATTTGAAGCAATAAATAACAGGATAGCAAAACTTAAAATGAGAGGAAAAATAAATAATACCACACTCGTATGTGTATATGCCCCAACAGAAACAAATACAAACAAGAAGGAAGAATTATACGAAGAACTAATGGAAGAATGTGAAAAAACGTCAAATTGATCACGTATTATTAACAAAAGACAAGATTAAAAAACGTACACGATGTTATAGCATACAGAAGAGTGACTGCAGACACAGATCATACACTAGTCAATACAACAATGAAAGAAAAGAAAACAAGAAGAAAATGACATGGGTGCAATGAAAAGAACACAAATAGAATAGAAGAAGTCTGGCATAGCATAAAAACAAGCATCATAGCAACATCAGATAAAAATAGGTAAAAAACAGTCAGATAAGAGTAAAGAGTAGTACGATCAAGAATGTGCAGAAGCGTGCGAAACAAATAACCAAAATGGATAAAATGGTTACAAATTAGGATAAACAGCTACATATAAAGCAAATAATTGTGAAAGTAAAAAACAGGAAATAGAAGAAAAATAAATTAAAAGATTTGCAAGGTGAATATAGGAATAGAAATACAAAAGAGTTTTACCTAAAAATAAAACAAGAGAAGAAGAGTTAGAGGTTTTAAAGATAAAAAGCGAAATAAAATATATAGCACATATGGAAACAGTATTTTCTAAAATTATTAAACAGCGAAAAGCAGACAGAAATAAATTTACCAGAAAACATAACTGCATATCCAATAATACATGAACCAACTCAACAAAAAGTAAAGAATGTAATAGGAAATTTAAGAAATAATAAGGCACCTGGAAGTGATGTTATAATCGCAGATTTTATTAGAAATGGGAGAAAAAAATTGCACGAAGAGGTTCATAAATTAATGTCAGATAATGGAAAGACGAGTACGTAAAAGAAGAGTGTAAAAAGGATTAATAACGACAATACCTTAAAAAAGGAGATACGGAACAGTGGGGAGGAATACAACTATTAAACGTAACCTATAAAATATTCTCAAAGCAATAAAAAATAAATTACAAGAATATGCAGATGACAAAATAGGAGATTATGAACAAGGTTTTAGACCAGGAACGTCAACTACAGATGCATTATATATTTTAAAACAAATGGAAAGGAATAACATAATAAAGGAAGTGATACATTTTATGCAGTGCTCGCAAGGATAAATCGATATAAGGAATTGTAGTCAGCTTGCGCACTGCAGGAATAGATATATCCACTAATGGAAAATAAATATGAAGAGTATGGAAAGTAAGCGTCAAGGTTATCAACAAACAAAAAACACTGAATGAAATCCAGGTCATAGCGGTCATCGTTCAAAGTCGCAGAATGTTGCATTCATTAAGTCATCAAAATAGTTAAGTAAATAAATAGTTAAATAAATCAGTAAGTATGTGATAGAAAATTTTGTATACAAAAAAATATTGTAGCTGAAATATATTTGAAGTTGTTAAACGTGCACGTTGTGTTTTTTGAAATTCATTTAAATTTAATCAAAAAATGTTATTGTAAAGTTTACAACCCACGCATTTTATTAATGAAGCCAAATCCTGAGGTTAATTATAGAATAAAATTAATAAAGTCTCATGAGTTGTCAATTGAGTTGGTTTTGTTGAATACCGACTAGCAATCACTGCAATATAAACACCAAGAAAAAATTATAAAATTAGTTAAAATGACACAACTGCAGTAGTGAAAGTAGGCAATTTGACAACAGAAAGTTTTCAAATAAAAGAAGGAGGTAAGTATCAGTCATACTATTCAACACAGCACTAGATAGTGCAATTAAAAGAACAGAACAAGAGAATAGTATATAACAGAAGAAGTGCAGAAAATAAAAAACAAAGAATACAAGACGGTTACAAAAGCTACTATACAATAAAAAATATATCAACGATAAATACTTAAGTATAATGGCAAAAATACGAATATATATGACAATAATATGTACAGTAGTGGTATATGCTCTAAGCTCTAAGAAAGAAAATGAAGAAAAATAATGAGACGAATATTAGGACTAATTCGAACCGGAGAAAACGAATCCAGACCAAGAATGATTTTTTTTTTTAATTATTATTGTCTTTTGTATACATTTTTTCCTTATTGTCCGGGAGGGTATCGATGACCAGGTCCAGAAACCAAAGTGGTGGTTCTCGGGAACAACATGTTTTGCTTGTTGATCGTGGAGAAATGGTTACCTTCCATATTTTATATTTGTATTAAAAACGCCTAAAAGTACACATGAAAAAACTCCAACCAACATGACATTATGTAAGAAAGGGACAAATGCAAGGAGAAGACATCGTGAATTACATAAAATCCCAACGAATAAAATGGGTAGGACACGTAATGAGACAGGACATTACGAAAACAATAAGATTGGACACCAACAGGAACTACAAAGCGAGGCAGACCAGATGGATTGACGATGTAGCGAAGATTTAAAAAAATTTGAAATAGAAATCGGCAAAAAATAGAGAAGAATGGTCCAAAATCGTAGGAAAAGCAAATACTAGCAAAAAAATATAAAAAAAAAGAAGTCTAACTGCATCCGGTTCAAGTTGCTGTTATTATTACAGTAAAACTAAAGTTTAGACCCAATAGACTCATGAAACGTTTTCGCCCACTTTAGTTAAGATTAAAGGTATTACTGTAATTTTAAGCGAAGATATTTATAATCGCGAGAGAAGAGCTGATTGCGAAAACTTTTTATTGAAATAAACCCATTCCACTAAAACTAAATAAAGCGAACTTTCAGTTTTTTAGTGAACTTTGGGATCCCATAAACTCATGAAACGTTCCGCTCGCTGTACGTCGGATAAAAGGGGATTTACTGTAGTTTTGTTGGAATGTTGTATATACCGCTCCTTAAGCACCGGAATATGACATGAAAATGGATCTACATTAGGCCAACGGAGACTTGTAATTTTTGATATAGATTTGCGAAATTTTCCACCCCTGAAATTGCGCCAACTCCTATATTCAAATGAAACGTGTTTTTGTAATTATCGTCGAATTAAATCTTAAAATAACCGATTTTCTACAACTGGACGCAAAAAATGTGGGCAAATGTCTTCAATTTTCAATTTTCGAGGCTTATGACATCGAACTTCTGCGCTAGAGGACGCCCAGTACTGGGCCAGTGTTCATAAACAGATTTTTTTCGGGTGAAATTGAACCTTCTACAGCTAAGCCATTCGAAAATTTGCAAAATTACGAATCTTATGTTTTTTTATTCATGTTTTTACGCAATACGGTTCCGGAGTTCTAAAATGTAAAATTACAGTATTTCGTATTGACCATGTAAAATTGCTTGAAAAAAATTTTTATTACACATTATGCAGCAGGGACACAAAACGTTTTTCTTAAATAAAGTTTTTCTTTATCGATTATAATTTAGAAATTATGGCCGTTTTAGTTTTCGAATGAAATTTTTTTCGCTTATAACTTTTGAAAACACACGAGGTCAAAAAAAACTGAAACGGCCAAAAATGTTTATTTCTTTATCCGCGTAAGATTATTTTTGAATTTTGAAAATCGGTCCGAAAATAAGCGAGTTGTGGTCAAATTACGGCTCAATTTGTTTGAAATTTTGTTGACTATTTTTAACATTTTTTTTAACCTCGAAGATGCCCTCGTACAAAAAAAATCTAAATCGAAAAATAAAGACACATCTTTCGTAAACTCGAAACTTTTTTCGAAACGAAAATATCTCGAGCCGTTTTAATGAGAGACGAATTTGAAAAAAGGTCGATTTTCGCATCGAATCTGTTCCTAGACAGAGAACCGAGGTGATAAGAAAAATATAAGTTAAGATTATGGTCCGTAATAAAAATAAAACAATATATTGACATAAATTCAAAAAATACAATCGCTGTAACTATAACACGTGCAATTGTTTGTGTCTCTCACATATATTGCTCATTGTAGCAAGAATTCTTTCTTTTTACGCTTGTTATCGTAATTTGGAATAATATTTCATGAACATTTTTTACCTGTACACAATGGAAGTACATCCAACTCAAAAATGCCCTCATGAAGAGAACAGAAAAAAATTATGCGCTCAATGCGGCAAAAAGATTGGATTCGGAGTTTATAATTTTTCAGAATTTTTATTCAACGAGAATACTCAAAAATTGATAAGAGAATTTATCAACCCAAACTTTGACTTCAACGTTGACCGTTTTCCAACTAGATGTAGAACTTGTTATCCGACTCTCAACGATGCAAAAAAATGGCCTATTTGATAGACCAATGCCGCTTGTTATGCCACAAAATTATGAGAATATACTCAGTGACATAGAAAGAAGAACACCCAGCAATAATGAATTTATTTGAACAATTTTGGTATACTAGTGTATACGAATTAGATTAGTAAACGATCACAATTTGATAAAAATTAAACTGTTAACTTCTTCAAAAAACTTAATAATGTGTTGCTCCACCACGATGTCTTGTGCACTCATTAACACGTCTGGACATACTTTTAATGAGGTGATCGATTTCTTTTTGAGGTATCTCATCCCATGCTATCTGTAACTGATGCTGCAAAGCCGCTAGAGTTTGTGCAGGGTGAGGTAAATTGAGTAATCTTCTTCCCATAATATCCCAGACGAGCTCGATGGGCGAAAGATCGGGAGATCTTGGTGGCCAAGGCAACAAAGCAATTTGATTGGCCTCGAAATGAGCCAAAGAAACCCTAGCAACATGAGGTCGTGCGTTGTCTTGTTGGAATGTGCTGTTGGGGATGGTCTGAACATAAGGTACAATATGGGGTCTACGACCTCCTGGATGTAGCGCGCAGCGGTCATGTTACCTCTAATGAAGACCAAAGGTGACCTACTTCCAATAGCAATAGCTCCCCATACCATAACTCCAACTGTGTGGTGCACATGCCTATTCACAGAAAATTGGGGATCTTGTCTTCTCACCCTTGCACGACCGTCATGCATACCCAAACAGAATCTGGATTCATCACTAAAAACAATTGAATTCCATTCTTGGTCCCAATTTGCCCGTTCTCTACACCACGCTAGACGATAACGTCGATGCTCTGGAGTCAGTGGTAGCACAAAAGGGGACGGTATGAAAAGAGCCCAAAGGTTCTTATCCGTCTATAAACGGTTCGCATCCCAATCGGTCTTCCATGTTCTTCAAACCATTGGTCCGCAATCGCCCGTGTAGAAGGGAAGCGGTCCCGTAAAGCCAATAGTCTAAGACGGCGATCTTCGCGTTCTGTGGTTCTTCGACGACGTCCTGTACCTCTCGCTCTTTGTGTACGGCCCTCTTGGTTCCATGCCCGAACACAGACTGCCACAGTGTTTAAACTCCGTTGCGTTCTAGCGGCTATATCTCTCATAGACAAACTAACCTTACGCAATCCCACAATTCTACCCCTATCAAACTCGCTTAATTGCCGAAATTTATGGCGTCTTCGCACTGGAGGCATTGTGATTGAATTAAAGAAGCTCTTTGAAATGCAATTTAAATTGCTTAATGACAACTGTACTTACAAATGCTTAATTCATTGTTTGAGGGCTACTTAATCGTAAAGTATCGAGAGGGAAAGGGCATAAAAGAGATTCAGAATGACTGGTGGTGGATTATACAGTAGCTCAAATATTAATCGTTTGCCTAAAAAAACAAAAATGCCACCAAAATATAGGTAGAGGTATCAAACATGATTGTAGAAATGCAACAGAAAAAGTGACATCTATTGTTTTAATGCTTCCTGAAAAACGGCAAGAGCAAATCGTGACTAAAATTTTGAGGAACAAAATAGAATCCATCATACACCATGATACCATCAAACACGTTGAAAACGTAGAATTATCTTTGGCAACCCGCAGTCGATCATGTAGAGTCGTTTTTAACCCTAAAAAAAGGTTGAACATAAAAATTTCTATCCAAAAATTTGATAATTTACGAAATAACTGTGGTTTTACTCTTCGAAAAATGAAAAAAGTTTTAAATTTTGTCAGAGCAAATGTAGGAAAAAATCGGTACTGACAAGTATAATGACAAATCTGTCTGATCGCTCAAAACTCTTAAAAGATGTTTATAAAACAAGCTATGATCAATTTGACTGTGATGACACTGGTTTGAAAAAAAAAAAGCCTGTTGTATATGCAAATGCTCGGAGTTACTTGATCATGTAATTAGCGAGAGAAAATTGAAGGTGACATCAAATTGGAGGAAAAGAGGTACCTGTGAATAACACTTACCTCCACATATCCGCTTAAAGGGAAATCTTTCCTAAGCGGATGCCCTTGAAAACCATAATCCGTAAGAATTCTCCTTAAATCAGGATGATTTGCGAAAAATACGCCGTACATATCCCAAACCTCTCGCCATACCAATCTGCCGCCTTATATATGCCGCAAGCTGATTCGACCGGTGTCAGTTCATCGGTATAAGTTTTGACACGAATGCGAGTTTTATATCGCAAAGATAACAGATTATAAACAACCTAAAAGCATATAATAGGAACTTGTAATTTGTCCATAAAGTCTTACCTCAAATCGGTACTCTCTGCTAGGAACGCTCCACCACCGTAAGATCGGTCAAACAAGCAAATTGTGCATTGTGATGATCTTTCAAAAATTCTAAAACCGGGATGATACCTTCAGGTGCGACAAGTAATTCTAGTTCGTTTCCAGCAGCTATTTGTACTTTTTGAATGTATTTCGGCAGACATTCGGCGACGTACTGACCAAATTCAGTTAACTGGGTCTTTTGTACGGGGTTAATTTTTCTAATAGTTGCTGTAATAAGGGGGCATTATAAGACGTGCACAATAATAAGGAAGACCTACGTCTAGTTTCAACTTTGCTGAGGCGCTGTTGTCCGGTGGAAATGCATCTGACGGCACCTGCACAGAATTATGAACTACAAACGAGTTTCTACGATAATTGAAGTCACCTTGATTAACAACTGGGGACCTTAAAGTTCTTGCTAGTTGTCGAAAAATTAGTGCCATTCCTGGGTGTTTTGAATAAATTATTGTTATTATCTAATAGGGCACAAATGTCAAACGACAAAATAAGTTTACGGTTTATACTAGTAGGTGGCGTTAGTTTTTTTTTTTTAATTTAAAATTTAAAATATTGCTGCATAATCGATATTTTTAGAAATTAAATAAACATTTTCAGTATTCTATGATGAGTGATTCAGTTTACTTTACATATAAAGCGTAGAAAACGAGAAATTTACGAAACATCCTGTATATCTTAAGCAATAATTGTTTTTAAAGACAAATAAATTGTTTAAGCGTGTAATTAATTTCCATTTTCGAATAAAAAGAATAGATAATTATGAGAAATTCATTTCACCTTCCCGCTATTTTTTTTAGTTATACAACAATTACAGTTTGGTACCGTTATCTCTGAAGTTAGTAAACAAACATACCTCATTTTACGTTTTTCATAAAACATACAATAATTGTGTCTTTTTCTACGCATTGTATGGGTATATGTTTGTTTTTTGTTAAAATACATGTAAATATATGATTAAAAATAAAATTAAAAACCGTTTATATTTATTGCTACGTTTTATCACCACACGTAGTGCGTTGAAGGCGACGATAAATTAAAACATCGCCGTAGTTTATCGTATTAAATATCAATTTATTCAATAAAATTGTAAGCGTTTGTACATCCGGACTGATATTTTGCTATGAGTGAGTGACATTTGCATTTTTAGTCGGTAATAATTGATGATGGGAAAATTTGCTCATTTAGAAATCATTCCTTTGGATGATAATGAGGTGCCTCCTGTAAATAACCAGCAAAATTCGTCTAGAAGAAACATCAATCCAACGTCTGCAGCCCATAAAAACATGCCCAAATTACCATTTATGGCCGACCCAACTCTTATTCCAAGAGTTCAAAAGGTAACGATTATACTCTATTTCCTTTATATTCAGTTTTCTTTTGTTTCAGTATCTTGAAAGTAATGTAGATAAAGCCTATGTAGATATAGATGTTATGGCAGACGACTTACAAAAAACGTATAAAGACTATGCGAGGCGTAAACGTGTGCCTTTTAGGAGCTGTGTTAAGAAGGCTTACCAAGTCGTGTTAAAAAGTTACGGTCTTGAGGAGAACATTACTAGCTCGGAAGAGTGTAGTGAAGAAAGTGTCGGGGAAGAGCCACAATTTGTATGTTTTTTAATTTAACAATTACAAAATGTATAAGAATTTTTGTTGTAGGGAGATTATCTGAGCAATCAGTTGATTGACATGTATAATCAATCTCGTAAACCCATTGAAGATAATGAACTTATCGACATTAGCAGTGACGATTCTAATGATGAAGGCGCCCCACCACTTCAACATGCTAACAGTAAATCGGGCAAATGGAGCTTCAACATCTCAAAAGCTAAAATCGAATATGTATCCGGTGTCTGTAACGCCTATTAAAAAAAAAGTTAATCCGACGACCATAGTTGAAAATCCGACGGTGCCGGAGCCAGTGCCTGCAGAAAGGGAACGAAAAAAGCGCAAAATTGAAAATAAAGATTCCATCGCTACAGTACAGCCGGTACCAAAAAAAAAGAAAGCTGTAGCTGTTACGCACGAATCGAAATTAACTTTTAAAGATGTTGGAGGCATAGATTCAGTATTGGAAAATGTCTGCAAACTGTTGGTGCACGTTAGGCATCCGGAGGTCTATAAGCGAATTGGTATTTCACCACCAAGGGGGTTTCTTTTGCATGGACCGCCTGGATGTGGGAAGACTCTGCTTGCAAACGCCATTGCCGGGGTATGTATTGATGTAATGTAGTAAACCCATGAGAAGTTGGCAATCACTTAGATTAAAGCCCTACTACATTGAGTTGATTACAAGTGAGCGGATTGGGATGTGCATATCTATAGTTTATGTTTAAATAAATAAACAATGCAGAAAAAGGACACTTCCCGCACATACACACCTAGTTTTTTCAAAATTTGACAAACATGTTGATTCAATTTTTTTTAATGTATGTATTCTGCAATAAATTCTAAACTGATTAAGAAAAAATTTGGGATGTGCTTATCTCTAGTTTATTTTAAATACATTTACAATACCAACAACGACATTGCGGGCAGTATTTTTCAAATTTTAATAATGATAAAAATTTACAATTTTTTTAATGCAATATATTCTACATCTTGGTATGTAAATTAAATGTTATGATAAAAGCTTAAATATGATTTTTTTATATTTACAATAGCTGATGAGTGGCAGTTGAGGGTATATCACTTTGGGAATTAAAGTGTACAGTTCCAAGGAATTGAGAAGCAATTGAAAAGAATCGGTGGGAACTAAGAGGAAATGAGGGAACTAATAGAAACTGTGTGATAATTAAGGATATTAATAGTTCGGTGAAGGGTATTGATGGGAATTGAATAGGGAATTAACATGGGTAGGGCTTTACATGCACAATGCTTGTGAATACGCAACCATTGTTTTACTGATGGAGATTCCAGATTGCTAAAAGCAATGAGAAAAGGATCGCACTTGGTTGAGGAATCTTCATCATATGACTAGTTTCATATTGACATAGAGGCAAATAATCTTTACTTTATGCAAGGTTCGATCCATATTATCACAAAATTAAAAACCCGACGGTAGAATCAAAACATTTGCATTGGATGATAGAAAATTTAAAAAAAGAGACGGGTTCTAACAAAATCTGACATTTTGTCGGAAGATAAGATGAACTACAGTAGTGGTTATAAAATGTGTCGACCAGAAGTTTTAGAAATTTTAAAAACTATAATTGATGAAAGTGATGCTACTATACAGGGTCCGGCACATCGAGCGTGCATTAAAAGTATATGGAGAACTAATTTGATTCATTTTCTGAAAATAGTGCTGCGCCTGTTTTTGAGATCACTGAACTCAGACAAAATATTTTCGTTCATACAGCACTTCCGGTTGTACCGGAACTAGCTGTCAACTTTCTTATTTCAAATGGAACATGCTATTTTTTATTTTATTTTCAGATTCTACGTAAAGTTTAAGGTGTAGTTTAATTACTATACTATACTCAAAAAATGACTGGTTTTTTTATTTATATCGATTTTAAAAAAAAATTAAAATCATGCGGAATTGTTATCGTTCATATCTCAAGATGATATCAATATTTTAGTTCCTGAATTTGTTGTGGCAATTGTCGATACGTTACAGTAACTCACATATGAATGGAAACTCGAATTGCATGTACAGAGTGATGAAATTTTTGTGCCAATATGAACAACTTTCGACGTCAAAAACTTGCTTAATTCAAATTGGACACGCGTTTTTAATGATCAATTTGAGCATAGGACATGTTAGTATGTATCGAAAGAGGACAACAAAAGACATCGATTGATGATTAAAAACATAGGGTGTCCTATTTGAATTAAGCAAGTTTTTAAGGTCGAAAGTTGTTCATATTGGCACCCTATACATGCAATTCGAGTTTCCACTCATATGTGAGTTACTGTAACGTATCGACAATTGCGACAACAAATTAGGAACTAAAATATTGATATCATCTTGAGATATGAACGATAACAATTCAACACGATTTTAATTTTTTTTTTCCAAAAAATCGATATAACTAAAAAACCAGTCATTTTTTGGGTATGGTATAGTAAAGAAAACGGCTAAAAAGTGGTAAATTTCGCGGTTTTTCGCGATTTCTGCGAAAACCGCGGGAGCAATCGCGAAAATCAAACGTTGGTGACTTATTCTGGATCGACCTGAAGAAGTGTAAAAATTTCATTCCAATCGGACTAACGGTTTAGGAGGAGTTCGAGGACAAACAAACAAACACACACACATTAATTTTTATATATTAGATTTTATCACGTTAAACACGTATACGTTTATTGAATTAAACGGGCAAATGGTGATCAAACTCATTCGTGTATTTCTAAATGATTTCGATCTTAAAGATTTGTTTTATACATGACTATTTAGCAGTCAACCTTGTGAAAGATTATTCAGGGCAGCACGTTGCATTACATCGACTTTTCCCACAATGATCAATTTCAGCGTTAAACCATTGATAAAATTGAAAGAATTTCGTTCATGAACTATATGTACTTGAATATTTGAAGCACGGTTTTATTTTTCCGAGAGGACAGAAAAAGAATGACCACAAGGAATTTCAACAATAAAATGGAAAGAGCTCAAAATTATTGACCTAGAAGATCTTATGAATAAAGTTCAAATAGAAGCACTGTCAGACTCAAAAAAACTTGGGATGACAATAAAAAATACAAATACAATGAATCATCTAGACATTAAATTTAGTTTTGAGGGTGGTTTTAAGGATGATGTTGTTCAGGAAGAAGATGTTGTGGAGGTCGAAGTTGAGGTCGATCTGGAGGCTCATGAAAAAGAAACAGTAAAATATTTACAGCACTATTACACCCTTAGAGAAAAATCTGAAGTTATAGAAAAAGATATAAATTTGAAAGACTTATCCATAGATTGTCCATATCTTCAAGTTAAGTTACCAAATTTAGAAACCATTGTAATAAAAAAGTCGTCATACTGTTGGCTTTTTAATGAAGGGAAAGGAAAGCTAAGTAATGACAGATTAAAAAGATTCTACGCTAATTATAAACGTAAGAATAGGAGTAGTGCTACATCTAAAATAGTTACGAAAATGGTCAAACCAAACCAAAAGAAACCGAAAAAAACGAAAAACACCAGCTTCTCATCAAGTTCTGAAGAATCGGACAATTACGAAATTATTAGATGAAACCCTCGTCTTATCGGACGGGACCAGGATGTTAAAAAAACCCTGGTGGACTCCCTCCCCCATTCGCCCCCTATGCTCCATTCTAAGTCCAACCATATACTTGGCTTTGCCTAGCACCTATATTGGCCGAGTCTATAGAGGGGCAAAGAGACAAAGAAACAGACAAATTTTGATTCCTAGTATACAGGTTGATTGTAAATTCAGGGCCACTTGATTTACTCTTTTATTATCCATGATAGACAAAAAGTTTATTAAGAAAAGTTTTAAAAGTATACAAGATGAGTTTTCCAAACTTTGCGTAAACCCTCACGCTCTCCCGACAATTACTACTGCAAAAGCTCAATAGTAACAGCATATCAGTCTGTTCGGCAAATGTGTAGACCATTTTAAAGTGAGTAATCTTAGATTCGGTTTTTGGGAAGATCCGGAAAATGAATGTCACAAATGATAGATTTGATTGACATGATCGCATAGCTTACTAGCAGTCTATTTGAATTTCTAAACGTAATGAATGAGCCTTATCATATCCCTGCAAGATTACTCACTTTAAAGGGCTACACATTTGCCGAACAGACTGATATGCTGTTAGTGTTGGGCTTTTGCAGTGGCAATTGTCAGGAGAGCGTGAGGGTTTACCCAGAAAGGTTCCCAAATCGGATTGACATGATCACATAGCCTACTAGCAGTCATTCTAACCGTATGAATGCGCCTTGCAGGGATATGATTTTAATTTTTTTCTGATCGAACTAATAACATTAGCGCAATTTAACAAGAGAGAAAAAAGTTTTTGAATTGTTCGTTTTATTTAACAGAATTATTTTGATTTCGTATCGTTGACGGTTGTTAAAATATTATTATTTATTTGATAGTGCCCGTATGAAAGCAACTTTTCCTGGCATTAGAAATTTGTCAACATTATACAGAAAAACGTCTTTGGAAGCAGACAACCAGTATACGAAAGCGGAACAAAATCCGTCGAACCGTTTTCGAGTTATTCCCAATATACAATATTTTTTGGTCAAACGGTCTATTTTGAGCCAGAGAACTTCTGGTAAAGCCATGTGCACACCTTTCAGCAACACTATGTTACTGTTTGGTTAAATAGATATAGTTTAAACCCCTCGGTGGCAGTACTGGTATATATTATTGATTTATGTATATATAACTACAAATTAAAGAAGTACAATTTAATGTAGATCCGAATGCAACAAAAATATATCATAAGCTGTGAAAATATTGAAACAGCTCGATCACTTGTAATGCAACTTAGCAACTTACTGTAATAGGGCTGGAATCTATTGCTAAAACTTGTTGCCAACTTCTCATGGATATGTAGTACATATTTGGTTTCATAAAGTACAGTAAATTTTAGGGCAAAGTGATTTTCACAACCCCGTATTCGATTTTTAACAAACATTGAGCATTTGTAACATTTTAGGGATAATTAATTTGAAAAAATCGTTTGAATAAGTCATAGCTCTCTGCGTTGTCCTTTTAGCTGCGTTTCTGATAGGGTTTGAGCGAGGGGCTTTTCACTCTCAAAAAGTGTACACCTATTACTTTTTAATAACCTTATTACCTTAACTACTATTCTATTACCTATTTATTTCCTCGATTTTCCATTCTATTACCTATTTATTTTGTATTACTCTATTACTTACTTTATTTCCGTTCTATTACATTTGGCGTTTTAAAATTACCTGGTAGGTATTACCTTCAGAATTTAATATTATCCTCAATTACCCTAGTAAGAAAAAATTGAATAAACCAGACATTTGGAGGTTTTAATACATTTTTTCCGAAATCGTCATTAAAGTACAAAAAAATTGGCAGTAAAGTACCTACTATTTTTTCGTCATTGTCGTGACTGGCGCTTGGACCGGTTCATTATATGTCGCCATGCAATGGCTGTGGTATTATATTTTATGTTCTTATTTACCTTCTATAAATGTTTACACATTTAATTAATATTATTACATTACTAAGGTGAGGTAAGGGTTGGCATGTTTAGGTTTTAGTGGTTTTCCTACACCTTGAAGCAAATGCTTTACCAAGGCGAACCAATCCACAATTGCACACGGTTTTGTCACCACACTATACAGGTATATACTGATCTTTTCGGGCACCATGCATAACACTTACATCACAATACAATATTTAAAAAATGTACCATACGAATAAATAACTAAATAAATTCTAAATTATAATATTTTTGTATATTAGTAAATGAATTGCCTTGCAGGAGTTGGGAATACCATTGCTGAAAGTATCTGGACCTGAGCTGGTCGGTGGTGTTTCGGGAGAAAGCGAAGAACGGATACGGAACTTGTTTGAACGTGCCATTGCTTCGGCTCCTTGTGTTTTATTTATAGACGAGGTCGATTCGATCACGCCAAATCGTCAGAATGTACAAAAGAAATGGAACGGCGAATAGTAGCGCAATTTCTAAGCTGCCTCGACGGTGAGTTATCGCTTCCGGTTACGGCCTCAAACTTTAACATTTACGATTGCAGATTTAAGTCGAAATGAAATCGGCGATCGTGTTTTAATTATTGGCGCGACAAACAGACCTGATTCGATCGACCCGGCGTTAAGACGTGCGGGTCGATTTGACAGAGAAGTTTGTTTAGGTATTCCCGATTTAAAGGCGAGAGTTGAAATTTTGAAAGTTATAACCGCTAAATTAAAATTAAGCGATGGTTTCGATTTTGAAACTATTGGAAAATACACTCCTGGCTTTGTCGGAGCTGACTTGATAGCATTGTCGAGGGAGGCTGCGATGGCTGCAGTTAACAGGTAAATATTAAACCTGCAATTCTGTGTACAAATCGTAGCGATCGTAAGATCGTAGCGTAAAAAATTGCAATTTTGTGTGTTGCTGTAAGCTACAGATTTTTGTAAGTATTTACGGTTTTTCATAAATCCTTACAAACTGACAGAGCTATAGAATTGCAAATAATACCAATCTGTAAAATTTTCCCCTACGATCAGATCGTAAGATTTTACAATATTACGATTTGTAAGTACAGAATTGCAGAATAAATCACTTATTCTCGAATCCTTTCTTACCTTCTCCTTTGAAACTTGTTATTATCAAATAGTCGACTATACGAACAAAATTGTCCGAAAGCTCAGTGGAGAAGAAAGCGTTGAAAGCCACTCGAGACAAATCACAAAATACGTCATCTACCTCAGAACCTCTCTGAATTCTTCTAAAATATTTTATGTAGTCCACGACCGATCGAAACGTTGACTAATTGAAGTACATGGAGTTTCCATTTCTATTACTCTCTTTCTACAAAAGTCTCCAAAAATTCTAAGAGATAATCTACATCCTAAATAAAGTTTTCTTTAATAAACGCACTTATCTGCGGTCACATTTGTTCGGAAAAATTCGTCGCAAAAGAAGATTTTTTTAGATAATACCGGATGCTATTAAAACACGTGCAAAAATTTTGGTCGCCAGTCGAATAAATTAAAACAAAGAATCTTTTGAGCTATCCTTAAGTTTCTCCTCCAACAACATTGTGCCGCCTATCCCTATACTTCTATTATCATCATTCTACGTCATTCTTGCAGGGTATTTAACAGTTTAAAGGAGAAGCGTGAGTTAGAAAAGGCCATAGCGCTTCAAAAAGCCACCCAGACTATATTAAAAAAGCAAAATTCTGCGGACGCAACCGCCAAAATTTCGGAAGCTGATTCTACAAAAGTGACAACGCCCCCAGGCGACTTAAACGAAGAATTAAACGATCAATTAAGCAATAGCGAAAACGCGATCGTTGTCATCGATGACGATCAAAAATCTGATAAACCCGAATCTGATGCCACTACCGTTACACCTACGCTCAACGAGGAAGACACCGAAAAATTACAAAAAGCTTTGCTTCTTCTGCAACCGCCTCAAACTATTTTGGAGGGATTGATTTCGTGGCTACACGACGATTCTCCTCTCACGAATGACCAATTGAACGCTTTAAATATAACTATGGAGGATTTCGCGCTAGCTTTGAAGTTAGTTCAACCTTCTGCAAAACGCGAAGGCTTCGCAACCGTACCTGATGTTACGTGGGACGATGTGGGATCATTAAGTCATATCAGAGAAGAGCTACAGATGGCGATTTTAGCACCTGTACAACATTCGCAGCAATTCCAGGCGTTAGGTTTGACAACACCGACGGGGGTGTTATTATGCGGGCCACCGGGTTGCGGCAAAACTCTTTTAGCCAAAGCTATAGCGAACGAAGCTGGTATTAATTTTATATCTGTTAAGGGACCTGAGTTACTTAATATGGTAAGTGCGACCGTTTGAGATAATAATGTGTTTATTGTGGTTTTTAGTACGTTGGGGAAAGCGAAAAGGCAGTTAGAGTTTGTTTTGAAAGGGCTCGAAATTCAGCTCCTTGCGTAATATTCTTCGACGAACTGGATTCACTGTGTCCAAAAAGATCTGATACTGGAGAAGGTGGGGTAACGATGCGGGTTGTCAATCAAATGCTTACAGAAATGGATGGTGTGGAAAGTAGATCGTCCGTGTATTTGTTAGCGGCTACGAATCGGCCCGATATAATAGATCCTGCGGTTTTGCGTCCTGGTCGTCTCGACAAAATTCTTTACGTTGGATTACCATCTCGTAGCGATAGAGTAGATATTCTTAAAACTATAACAAAGGTGCGATGGCATGTGGTTGTTTGTTCTTGTAAAAATAACCTTTATTTGTGTTTAGAATGGAACCAAACCTCAACTCGCGCCTGACGTAGACTTAGAATTAATAGGAAAATCGGAACAGTGCGATGGATATACTGGGGCAGATCTAGCTGCGTTGGTTCGAGAAGCTGGCGTTCAAGCCTTGAGGGAATATATGGGTCAACCTGAAACCAAACAAATTGTTGTCACAACGGAGCATTTCAAAAAAGCAGTCGCCAAGATTCGACCATCGATAACAGAAAAGGTTTTTTTAAATCATATTTAAAACACTACTATTAAGGTTGTATAGTACCAAACTAGAACTCAATAGATGTCAGTAGGATTATAACTTAAGTCTACTTTGGTTATATCTATTGATTTGTCTGTGTTAATTTTTGTTGTTAATGATCGGCGGTAAGGGGTGTTGGTTGCGAGGTTACCCTTAAGCTGAGTACTCATAGGCGGATTTGTTAGCGGACCTGCAAAATTAGTGATTTTTTCATTACCTAGTCTTCACAGTTCTGAGCGTAGCGTATTATTTATTCTGTGGTGTTACTTAGTGGCGTTCGTTACCAAAGCAAGAGAAGTCGACGGACGTGTACTACTAACACCTACGTAATTGGGAGCTATGATCAAACTACAAAATTAAGCAAAGATTTTAAGGTTTTCAGTCGCTTGTTTTTGGCAAAAGCTTCGGTCAAAACTATTGCTTAAGGGTTTATAAACTTATAGTAAATAGTAAGATTTAAATTTCTCTCCCAACAATCAAATTTGGCAGTGTAGTGTAAATGAGGCTTTTCATAACATTACTAAAAACTGTCACCTGAACTAGTTCATGCGTTCGCCGACGCAACTATCGGTACAATTGACAATTGCCTACTGAGATAAATAAAACTTAAAACCCGAATGAATAATAAAATGCAATGGTTTGGAAAATGAGTGTACACTCGATTTATTATTGGTTAATTTAAATATTGACATTATTAAAATATTTACTTCAACAAGCGGGTTTTTAGGTTCGGTTGGTTTTGACAGCAAAAAATTATTCTAAAGCAGGAGTTACTAACTAGAAGAACAAACACAAAATTAGGTGATCATATTTTTTCACTTTTACCTTTTTTCGAAATAAATGTTCGCCAACCGTAAACAAAATTTACTATTCTTTACAATTGATTGAAGTAGTACTATACTTGTCGCGACGAACTCATGGTGTAATAATATTACACCATGCAACACTATTTTGCATAATGTTGTTGATTGTACTTTGCCAAAAGACTTCATTATCCATAGAATATTTAAATTTTTCCCACAAAATGAAAATTTGGCGCGGTAGTGCTATGACGTTACTAAAAACTTTCGCATAAACAACGTTTGTCGCGACAAGTATAGCTACAATTGGCCAAAACAACATTAACACCAATAAATAATAAAACGAGTGTATGTCCTAGTTGTTATTAATTAAATTAATATCTATACGTACTTTACAATTACTTAAAATACTACAATGGTCGATATTTCCTAATTGTAGGATCTTCTTATGAAGGCAACAGAAAAACTAGTTCAATTTTTTGTCGACGTTTCGGCGTAGCCTTTATCAAGACATCAAATTAAAAAGATGTTTTTTTACAGGTGACAGATGTTAACCTAAAATTAAGGAGAAAACCACAATAATAAATCTTAAAGTAGTACTGCACTTGTAGTGGGAAACGTATGGGGCATGATGTTTCGTGATTTTGTATAATGCTGTTGATAGCACGCAGCTAAAATGTTCGAGAATTTATAACCCATAGTAGACCGTGGTGGTGGAGTACTGCGCAACTACGATCGCCGCGACAGCTATAAGTGTAGTCTGTTCTTGAAATGATGTTACTGTAATTTGAAACGTACACTCTAAGAACAAATGGAAACGAACGCTATAAGACTTATAGTATAAGTCGATAATTAAAACTGAAACACGATTGAATAATAAAGTGCAATATTTCTGAAAATGAGTGTAGATTCGAATTATTATTGATTTGGGTAGTTAATAGTTATATGATGCCGAAGTTGGATCAAATTTTCCTCCACAATTTGATATTCGTGGATATTCGTGTGTTTCTGTGGGTGGACGCGTGTGTTCGGAAATTTGTCGATAAAATTTGAAGTGTGTGAATGTTGGTGGGTGGGGTCGTGCATGTTCGGGTTTTCCTGTATGGTCGTATGTGTTCGGGTTTCCCGCCCAAAATTTGAAAATCATGGTAGTCGGGTGATTATATAAACTGGGGTGCGTTCAGAAATTACGCACTCGGTATGCATGTACGCCTAAGATCGTTCAGAATTTAAAAAATGATTACAGTGTAACACTTCGTGCCGTTCATAAATTATCGTCATCCCAGTTTTCACGTGGGGTATAGTTATTTGGATCACTAGTCCAGAAAATGATATTTTGCGTGTGAGTGATATTGCCTAGCCGAGGCGAAGCAACACGAGCACTCGCAAGACATTTTCTGGACGTGTAATCCACAAAATTTTTTATGCCGACAAACTTCAAAATATTTACAAAATTATTTTTAATTTAGTTCAACCATTTATTGCTGGGGATTTATTTTTTTTTGTTGGTACCCACTTGTCATTGCATACCTACTTAATTTTCAAATTTAAAATTAAAGTTACATTTTCGGTGTAATTTTACCAAATGTCACTTTTGTAAGGTCTAGGCCAGGAATTTGATGTTCCCGGCCGATTTTGAATCCTACCAAACTGTCAATAATGGCCGGAGCCATGAAAAATAAATTAACATTGTAGAAACGTTAACTTAACCTAATTCTACTGCAAAGTTTTGGTATTATGTAGGGTGTTATGATACAAATGAAGCCTAGAATATTATTTCTTCAAAAACTTTATATTTTTGTGGCTCAATGCGAAGATATAAACATAGGCCAAGCAACAGAGATCAAAAAGTACGTATTTCATGACAAAATTAATAGCAGCATAGGACCACTGTCATTATGTCTGGAAACGGTAGCTGATAGTGGGTGCATAGTTTGATACTCCACTTTTTATTTCATATCTTTGTAATTAACGATTCTTTGGGAAAAAATGCCGTTTTTGCGTATAACTTTTAATCTATCCATCCGATCGCAAAACTGTCAACAGACTATTCGTAGAAAATTAAATGACGAATAAAATGCGATCTCGAACGTCCCAATCGGATAAATAGATTCCGAGAAAATCCAAAAAAACCGAAAAAAATGACGATTTTTCAAAAAATTCATAACTTTTTTAATTATTCATATTTTCTTCTGGATTTAAGTGGTAGCTTTAGAGTTTAATATCTTTCCCCTCTTCTCCTACTACTTGACTATTCGCGCGCGGTGAGCGGTTTCAGCGCAAGTTCGCGTCGATTTTTCGACCGTTGGCAGTCATCTTTTTGAAAAAAAACGAAATGAGACGATCAAGTTTTTTATCCATATTTTCCAAATTTTCAAAGAACGTGAGGATCGGATGAATACACGAGCATACAGCCCTCCGCAAAAAAGGGTTAAAAATTTAAAATTGCTATAACTCCGAAAGTATTCATCAAACATTGTCCAGGTTTTGTACCATCAAAGAACATGTTAATACCCATTTAAATCCAGAAGAATAGCGCTACATATTAAAAATTAAAAAAGTTATGAATTTTTGAAAAATCGTCATTTTTTCGGTTTTTTTGGATTTTCTCGGAATATATTTATCCGATTGGGACGTTCGAGTTCGCATTTTATTCGTCTTTTAATTTTCTACAAATCGTCTGTTGACAGTTTTGCGATCGGATGGATAGATTAAAAGTTATACGCAAAAAACGGCATTTTTTCCCAAAGAATCGTTAATTACAAAAATATGAAATAAAAAGTGGAGTATCAAACTATGCACCCACTATCAGCTACCGTTTCCAGACATAATGACAGTGATCCTATGCTGCTATTAATTTTGTGAAGCTAAAATGCTCTGTTGCTTGGCCTAACACGTTTGTTTGCTAGTCACAGTCGTTGTGCGCAGTTTAGCGTTCTTGACAGACACTGCCTGACTCCTACCTGGTCAGAGATAAGGGAGGGTGGAGAAAGCCGACTCTCTTGATTTATTAAGGAATTAAGTTTACAGTTGCCATCTATCGGACTTTCACAGAATGATGCTCTTTTGTAATCACTATGAAATTTACCCGCTAAATTAATTTTTTTATTTATTAGAATGGTTATTAATTATAATAATATCTACAGGCAATTTACAGCTTGTTTTGGATAAAACAGACCAACGTACCAAAAGACTCTTAGAATTATACAAATTAAATTTTTAGAGAAAATGAGAAACACCTTAAATTCAGAAAATTCATTTTTAAAATTCGCAGGATTTAGACTGTCGCCACGTTGATAATGAAAGCTTTCTCAAACGTCCTGAGGCTTCAATGCAATTATCAGCAAAATGAATTTTAAGTATTGGATCGTATTGTAAACATTTTATCAGTGGGCTGAATTTCAATACTGTTAATTGGTTGGCCCACTGTCGCCGCGCGCTGTACATGTAAATCTAGAAAGGTGGATTTCTCATTTTGTATTCTTTGGATCCAAATTTGACGACAATTTTCATCAGTCGGTAGGGCGAATCTATAGACACAAATTGTTTTCACGCACAATATACATGCCTACGTGAAGTTCTATTTAGCCATTTTCACAAAAAAGTATATTAAAACAACAACAACATTTTTAACTTCTAACATAGCAGCAAAACAAACAGGAAATAAAAATTTCCTACGTTATCTACGTTTGCTTTAAGCTGTCTGTCAAGCTGTCAACGTGATTTGTGCTGTTTTTTTTGTACCCAGACTAGTACCAAATGTTTTTGAATATAGCGAGTCATCTATCGGTCTTTCACATAACGGTTTATTTACATCAATAAAGGCAATACAAGTGCACACCCTATGCACCTGGTGTGCAATATCTGAACGTACCCCTGTAGATTTCCATAGATTGTTCTATTATTAAAAAAAATAAGTCACCTCATTTGCTTCCATTTGGGTCCATAAAATGATATGTTTTAGTAAATGGAAACTAAGAATGGTATTAAAATGATCGTGGAATTTAAAAATTCTAAAGTGCAATTGCCAGAACGTTTCACAGTAAGATTTACCGAAGCCGATATAGAGAGGATCAATTTGGATATTAATATTGGAAAGGATCTACTTAGTGTGTCTAAGAGCTGTTGGACAAACCTGTAATGCAAATTTTGTTGAAGAATGTATACTGTATTTGACTTTGGTGTTGCGGAATCTAGTAGAGAGTCTAAACATGGAGCTTTATTACTGAATAGTATTTGATGTATTATTTGCAGTTCTTCAAACCGACGAACGTTCACGCACACACATTTTATTTTTTTATTTTATTCGTATGGTACATTATACAAATATTGTATTGTGATGTAAGTGTTATGTATGGTGCCCCAGAAGATCAGTATAAACCTGTATAGTGTGGTGACGAAACCGTGTGCAATAGTGGATTGGTTCGTCTTGGCAAAGCATTTGCCTCAAGGTTTAGGAAAACTACTAAAACCTAAACATGCCAACCCTTACCCACCCTAGTATTCACACACATGACCATATACGACCAACCACGAATTTCAAATTTTTCCGGGAACCCGAGCGCGAACATACACGACAACCACGAATTTCAAACTTTGGGCGGGAACTCCGAACGCACACAACCCCATGGGAAAACCCAAACATGCACGACCTCACCCACCAACATTCACCCATTTGGAATTTTACCGCCAAATTTCCGAATACACGAACACACACGAATTTCAAAATGTTGCGGAAAATTTGGTCCAACTTCGGCATCATATAACTACTGTAGTTTACCAACTCAAATGTTTAAGTTGTTGAATTATTTACTTCAACTGGCGGATTTTACGTGGGACAAAAAAAAAATTTACATAAGCTTTGCAGATATTATTGGTGAAAGTCAAAACTATCGTTAAAGCAAACAAAAAACTTTTTAACATGAAAAAATAAACTACTTAAGCAGTAATTAATAAGTGGATTTTTTTTCATAATTTTATCACTTTTCAAAACAAATGTTTAACCAATTGTAAAAAATCTCCATTACGTAAAGTAGTACTATACTTGTTGCGGCGAACACTTGGAGTAATATAGCCACGTGTATTTGCTTATTGATGTTGAATGCATGCAGCCAAAATTTTCAAGATTTCATACTCACTACAACTTCCGAACAAAGTTTATATTTGACCCGATACTGTAAATGAAGCTTTTCATGACTATACTAAAAACAATCACCTGAACTACTATAGCTGCACTGCACTGAAAGAACATTACTGATATCGCTGCAATTTGAAAGATACACTCTTAGCGTGAAGGACAACGCTATAAGACGATAGATAATCTTAGAACACGAATGATTAATAAAATGTAATGGTTCTGCTAATGAGTGTACACCCGAGTTATTATTGGTTGAGTACATTTCCAATTAAAATTTTTAAGTTATCGAAATATTGACCTCGTTTTACGTTCGGTGCTTTATGTCGAAAAAATAATTTTTCTGACGAAAAGGTTGAAGACAGATTTGATGTCGTGTCTCTTTAGAATTCTATGCGGTCTATGACTTTGAATATGTGATGTAGATATGCGTGGGCGGTAGAGACTTGACTCACGGATTTTGGACCAATTGAACTTGAACTTGAAAACCTGAACAGCCAACACCCCAGTATCCAGTTCACTATGGAGACTCAAGGTGAACAACAACTAGCCTTAGATGTGCTGATGAAAACTCGAGGGAACAAACTAGAACACACAGTGTACAGTAAACCTACACAAACGGACAACTACCTGCACGCCTGATCGAACCACCACCAGACAAAAAGGGTGGAATAATCAAGACCATAAGATCATGTGGTGAAAGATTAAGAGCACCAGGATCCCGAACGGCACCCCACCTCCTTTGAAATAGTATAAATACAACCTGCGAAGGAGAATTCATCAGTCTACATCTAACATCGAACATGGAAGGACCTCTGAAGGAGCTGACCACTTGCATTAGCGAAACGTTAGAAAGAAATTACCATCAACGACGGTCTTTAGACCTGAACTTCACACTAGGTTTCTGTATCTCAAAGCTAGTCGCTTTTGATTAACATGTCGAAAATCTGAAAAAGATCGAGAAGTTTAAGCGATACAAAATGATACTTTAAAAATTTTATACTATACAAACATAAGGTCAGGTGGCACTTTTACTTTACTATACTTATCGCAGCGAACGCATGGAGTAATATTGGGGCGTAGATGTTTGCGTGATTTTGTATAATGCTGTTGATTAAACATGGTTAACATTTTCAAAATTTCATACTAAGATTTGAATTTCTCGCGCAAAACTTAAATTTGACACAGTACTGTAAATGAGACTTTCCATGACGTTATAAAAAACTATCACGTGAACACTACAAGTACAGTTCTAAATAATGTCAACTTTGTCGACAGATGTGTTAGCAGTTACATAGTCGATCTTTCAATTATCATGTGTTGACAAAACTGACAATCTCGAATTGCCTGCTGTAAGTTCACAAGAATTTGTATAATAGCAAACAAACACAGAGAATCACTCGACAGCTGTTTCATCCTTTTGGGACACTTCAGGAGTGAGAGAACTCGAGTGTAACTTCACTATTGTACAAATGCGTGCTATCGACTATATTCCCTACTGGAGGGCACATCATATATCGACTATGAAACTGCTAACACATCTGTCGACAAAGTTGCCTTTAATTCAAATGCATTTTCGTACGTGTTACGTTACATGAATCGACACCTAGGTGTCGCAACATTTATTGTTCTAAATAGTCATTGCACCTGAAAGGGCGTTACCGAGGTCGATGCAATTTGAAAGGTATGCTATACGACTGTAAGTTAAACTGAAGGGTAACAACAGGTAACAGAAAACAATACATTTTTAAGTAATTTTTTATGTATATTATACAGGGTAATCCGAATTGCTTAAAGGGTGGAAACTACATCAAAAATAAAGGCCGAAGTGTCATATAAACTATGGTCGAAAAGTGCCCCTAGCGGAGCTAGCGACTAAAGGTGCTCCCCAAAAACCAGTTTTTTATTTTTAATTCCTAAACGAAAAAAGTTATTCAAATTTGGTAGGCATGTTCAGCATTTCGAAGTGGTCATTTGGGAATTTTTTCAATTTTTGAAAAAAATCTGGACACGGGGGCCGTTCAAAAAGTTTGACAAGTTTAAATTTTGTTAAGCTGTAACTTTAGGATATTCTGATGCAACTCATATCATAGCCGATACTTTTTCCTTAGAAAAGCTTCTCTTGACGTTTCTTTTTATTTTGCGTAGTTTTTGAGATATCGTTATTTTTATAAACTAATACATGATAAAAAAAATTGCGTTAGAAACCAAACCTAATTTTTTAACTTTAAAATTACAAAGATTGAAATGAAAAAAGACCGAATTAAATTAATTTTAAATTGAACTATCACAACGCTTGTTCAAAGTACATGCCATTGGCATCAATGCATTTTTCACATCTCCCCGCTAGGGGGCACTTTTAGTCCATAGTTTATATGACACTTCGGCCTTTATTTTTGATATACTTTCCACTCTAAGTTTCCTACAATCAATTCGGACCACCTTGTATAGGGAAATGAATTTTGAACTTTTATCTGTGGAATACATTTAAATTAAAACAAATTTTACCATAAATATCTAAACCTGAAACATTTTTTGCAGGATCAAAAGCATTACGAAAAATTAAAAAAAATTTATTCAGCACCATCCGGTCTTGACGGAGATGTCGAAGAAATGGAGTATTCTTAAGTAAATTTCAATAAATATAAGTTTTACTTGACTGTAGTTGCAAATTTTTTTCAAAACAAAATGGAAATAAAATGATTGAATTCTATTTTTACTTGTTTTAAAGTAGATTTTGATGTTTTGAAATTTCAAAAATCGATTGCAGCTTTAATATACCGTGTGTCCCACGGAAAAGTTGACATGGTAAATTTTTTTTCTCCCTCAGGCCGTCTGCCACTTACGGTTCGGGATGCACTGCAGCCTAAATTAAAAATTAACGATATCTTTTTTCTGGCACAATTCGAACACAATACAACAATATATTGTGTTGGATAGATAAAATAAAACAAATTGATGTGATAATAATGAATATTCAAAGGGTATTCTACTAAAAAATCAGTAAAATAAGTTATTTATTAACCGAATTGGTTTTCATTTATTAAGCGGCGGAATTGGTCAGGTTCGATTCCGACTGCAGTATTTTTTAATTAACTTTGTTATCATTATAATATAATTTTGTAAAGTGAATTTAACATTTTGAAAAAAAGATGAAACTCATTTTAAAACATCGATTATAATTTTATTAATAATAAAAAAAATTAAGACAATTTGTTCTCATTTATCATCTATCTAAGAAAATGTGTTGGTATATTGTGCTCAAATTGTGCCAGAAAAAAGATTTGAATTTAGCATTGTAAACGCTTATGTCAAGTTTTCCGTGGGGCACACGGTATACCTACGTATACAAATTTTTATTGTAGTTACAGATTGCCGCGCAATTTAAATTTCTTTGTGTAGTGTATTTGTACTTAACTCTCATTTCTGTAACAAAGGCAATGTGCCTAATTTTAATTGTTTCCTATTTGGTTTTTATTTTTCGACACTGATTAGCTTTTTACAACTAAATATCATTGTTTATAAGTTTCTGTTATTAGAGTTTCACTATAACTATTTTTTCCATCGACATTTTGTGTAGCGTTTGTATTTTGAATAAATAAGTATTTTTGATGCAATTCTAATTATAAAGTCATACATACAATTGATTTTATTGGTTTAGAAGACGCGCTAGTATATTGTAACGAAATTTGTACTGTGTATAAATTTGTAATTTGGCAATTATAACAAATAAAATGAAAAACATTACTGTTACATGAATGATTTTAGACGAAGCGTAATTTACGAAACGAATAATATTTCAGTTTTAATCTTTTTTTACGTGTAATTTGTTAAATTTTTGTAAAGAATCACAATTTTTTTTTAGTATAGGTATTACTTAAAAAAATTCTATTACGGTTCTGTAAAATGTTGAGCACATAGTGTTGTGGCCGGCTGCGATTGATTTTTTTTCATAGAATGTTAAATTTTAGTTTGTGCTTCTATTACTTTACTCTTTTTATTTTACGTTAATGTATAAACTTGATTGTGTTGTTATTATTGTATGTTTTAGGTTAACACGTTACATTTTTTAAATAACCAATAAGTTAGTTTACAAAGTTCTATTACGGCTCTGTTCAACTTTCAAATATTCCTTTTAAACAAAATGTTAAGGATAGAGTGCTATGGAATAACGCTAGTTTACCGGTAAAGACGAGATTGACGTTTTCATTTGGTTTCGAAATTGTACTAATTCACTGTTTTATTATATTAATACGTTAATATTCGGTTTCACTATAAAATGAACAATGATAGTGCGGTTTATGTGGATTTGTGTAGGTATAGTAGTAATCACGAAAGCTCAAGTATGATTCGTCTAGGAAGCAACAACAATTAAATTATGAGGATTGTAGTAGAAAAGAGACTGAAAATAATAATATGTTTGTCCTTACTTTCAATACAACGTATGTCGGTTTAATATTGCTTTTAAGACATGAGTCATGCACGAGGTCTGTTACTACCATACTCGTTAAAGTTGGTGCTAGGGTTAATGCTACAAAATGGAGGATTCAACAACTTTAGGAAGTATGTATTTAAATTCACAAACGATTAATTTGTTTAAAATTAATGTTTTTTTTTAAATACAGCTTTTTCTGTTACAGTGCGCCAATATTCCGATAAGTAGGTAAGTCCTTTTAAATTTGGTTTGGCAAACCTGATGAGTTTGGGCCTGCTTGCAGTAGCGTAACTAAGATTCGATACGCCCCCTAACGGGTTTTAATTTTTTCTTGTTTTTTGATAAGCGACTTTAGACTTGGAATAGGCAAATATGGTATCGTCGTGCGCAGAAATTGGTACTGAGTATAAAATTTAAATAAAATATAGGGTGTTCCGTTTAAAATAACGAAGTTAATGGCCACTTCCGGTATAACCAGAAGTTGTACAATGACCATTATATTTTTATTTGAAAGAGCATAGTTTTTTATGTAAATCTACAAATTTGCAAAAAATCAAATTGATTTAATCTCTATAAAGGTCTAATGACCGCCTTACCTGGGACACGGTGTATATCAAGCGCTCCACCGCTTTTCGGGGGTGTTACTTACGCCACTGCGAGCTTGTGTTCCACATTGTATGTGAAAATTTGATCAGAATCTAAATAAAGATAATGGGCCTTCCACAATGATGTTAATGATAATGTTGAAAAATAAAAATGTCATATTTCTTCCAGCAGTTAGTCCACAGTATGGTTCTATCATTGATTATAAACTTCGGAAAGATGCGTATCCTATATGAACGAATACGACACAAAAGTTAAACGAAAAATAGATGGCTCTACCGTCCAATTGCGGCAAGATTTCTCATTTTTCTCCTCCTTTATTTTTATGTCAGTTCCAGTGTACACTCATGAAATTTAAAACTTGGACACCACAATTTCTGTAAACAAAAGTTTGCACATTGTGAAGCGGGCTTAAGGGTATCATTTACAATTCTAACAGCAGGTAGTCTCAGCAGGGGTTATCTTATAGAAGGACTGTAGAATGAATCATTACACTAAGCACGTTTTAGAAAATAGGTAATTTACGTTGCTTACTTAATTTTTTCTTTAAAGAATATATTTGAAGGTATCGCTAATTAAACACCATAGCTCGATTAATTATCGAATCAAAATTTTGTTTAGGAAATGTTTACAAAATAAAATTAGAAATAATTTTGATTTAAAAACGTCTACAAGCAATAACTTTTAAATTAAATCAAAAACTAAACATGGTTATTTGGGTTGACTGATTATTACTTATTTTTAAATAAATCTAACCTACTAATTATTGTAAGTTATTAAAAAAAATCATTAAACTCTCTATTCATAATATTTAGTCCTTACAAAATGTATATTTTATGACGTTTCATTTTTTCTGTAGTTAATATAAAAGTGAAAATAAAAACTAAGGCAATTCTTATTGTCAACGTATATATTTAGTTTTTGACAAGAATTTATTACATAATTATAATTAAGATACCAAGTTATAGTTTAAAATTAAATGAAAACTTTTTTTTAAATAAAGGTATTACTATATAAATAAATATAAGAAATCAATAATGGGTGTGACCTCCATTATTATTGATACATTCTTGGAGGCGTCTGCTCATTGACGCTATCAAGGTATCAATATAATTAATATTAATCGTTTCCCATGCGGTATCAATGGCTGCAATTAGTGCATTACGGTTTACTGGTATAAAATTTGGCCCTTGTCTTCGGATAACAGCAAGTATTCGAGCCCAAACTATTTTCGAATTATCCAGTTCACTAATTTTGTTCTAATTAATCGGCTATGGTGTTTAATTAGCGATACCTCCAAATATATTCTTTAAAGAAAAAAAATTAAGTAAGCAACGTACATTACCTATTTTTCTAAAACCTGCTTAGTGTATGATTCATTCTACAATCCGTCTATAAGATAATCCTTGCCGAGACCACTGCTGTTAAATTGTAAATGATACCCTTAAGCCCGCTTCACAATGTGCAAACTTTTGTTTACAGAAATTGTAGGTGTCCCAAGTTTTAAATTTCATTGAGTGCACATGTCTCAATGCGCGTTTATTCAATGGGAATATAAAAAGTGGTTTGAGGTTCGAAGTTATTCATAGTTACAAGATACTCGATTATAAACTTAGTTACCGTAATTTTTGTGTGACAATTAGTAAATATGAATACGTCAATTGCACAAATAATAAAAATAACGGCGCCGTGTTAATTAGCCATTACGTTTTTAAATATCCTACAAAATGTAAAACGTACAAGGGAGTAGCAAGAAAAATTGTGGAAAATTGGTACTGCGGTTGTGGATATTGACACTTTAGGAAATAAGTTAATATGTGAAAACTTGTTTTACCCAATCGAAATTATTATAAACAATAAACGTAAATTATTAAATGTTAAAATCAGTGCTTGTGAAATTCGAGAAAGAAGGCAAGCAAATTACTATTATTTGATATTTGATGGGATAAACATTATGCTTATGCATTCATGCTTAGCGCATACGTATATGGCGATCAAAGAGTTACTAAAAAATTGAAAAGTCGTCTTTAACAACTTACTTGTTATTTGTTGTGAAGATTAAAAGTTGTTAGAAGGTGTGTAATTAATTTTGAAAAGAATATTCAGTTGAACTCACAATCTTTATCAGTGAATTTATGTTATTTTTCTTAGAATCCTTGCTAAGCGAATTACAACCGAGGACGTCATTCTCGATTCAAAAAAACTCTACAGATTCATCTTTTCCAACTGGGTCCAAGCGAATAATATTGTTTATGTAAATAATTCACAATCACATGAAATATAAAAATGATGTTTTTATCTTAAGTTGTATTGATGCAAATAAATTTTATTTCTTACAAATTAAATTGTTGTTTTATTGAAGTTTGAAACTAAATTTAAAACAGTTTTATAATTACACTTCGTATACGATCCCTCAAAATTAAATGAATTTTCAAACAGTTTCAACTTTTCTTTGAACATCGATTTACTTAAAAAACGACGTCGTTTTCTGATAACGTATCATATGATGTTATAACTTGTGTTGTGGAAAATAAATTTTATTTCTTCAAATTAAATTGTGGTTTTATTTATAACAATGGTTTTATTGAGGTTTGAGCAAAATTTAAAACACAATTCGCAAATCAACTATGATGCACGGAATCAATTCGGCTTAAGATAAATGGTTGAATGCACATTTTTATTTTTGTTGTGCACGTGTAAGTTACTTATTTTTGATCTAAACGAACGACTTTAGAGCACCGAGTTTGATCATTCTCGAATGTAGAGACTGATGTTGCATTTATGCGAAGCAGTAATAGAATCAATGGTTAATGAAACTGTTAGCGGCACTTTGCACATTAACAGTTTGGCGATCGAGTGAAAGGGGCATCCGTTGCTTGTCAGAGATTTAGTTATGAAAAATGTTAAGACTTCGTATTTTCGAGAGTTTATAATCAATGGTTATATTAATGTCGATGTTTAGAACGTATTTTTGTTTTAACATTGTCGACTAACATCTACCAATATAAATAAAGATTATTGACATGCATTCTGAACATAAGCATATTCCTACGAAAGTTAGGGAAAAGGACCGCCTATTTTTACATCAGCGCAATTTAAAAGGAATGCGTCATTAACATAGCAA
>JALBCR010001018.1:0-42500 GCA_030710515.1 Abscondita cerata
TCATTGTACTTCGTTCAGTTACGTGTGCTCCTGCAATAATAATAATAATAATAATAATAATTAATAATAATAATGGTTAATAACTGCCACCCTCTGCGCATCCGCCGGTGCTATGATATCAATTATGTAATTGGGATTTAATTATCGATAATGAATAATTAGAGAATGGTCCGCAAACGATAGTGCGCGTGTGAATCCTAACTGTATCCTTTTCTATCGTATTAGTTTATCTCTCTCACTGTTTGAAGAAGTGCGGTTGTTTTCTAATTATAGCTAAGTCCATAAAGCCTCATTTTTAATTAGACCTTTGTAATTAAAACACCATTCAAATTGTTTGACGCTGGGAAAAAAAGTATAAAAGCTTTAATAATTTATTTTTTAAAAAATTTACAAAAAATTTACAAAAATTAATTTTTGCATCACCATCGGTTGAAGCGGCTTCCCCTTCGGCCTCTTCTGGACAACTTAAATGTGGCAGTAACCCCAACCCTCCTGCTGTAAAAAAAACATATTTTAATTTTTAACATTAATTAAAATTTGTTTTCATAGTTAGCACCAAATCAGATACTTACAAATAAAAAGTCGCCGCTTCAACTGCTCCTTCAGTCTTTGGCGTGTTGATTTTTTTTCGCCCTGATATGCATGAAAATTACATAATAATAATTAAATTAAAATGCTCTATTTACAATTTGCTGTTGGTATCTTTCATAAACTTCCGGATGGCACTCCACCATATGCCGGTCTAATTTGAAGGCCGAAATAATATGCCCACCTTCCACAGGGGCAGTATACTAACTCTTTTCTACAAACTTCACGTTGCATTTTTGTTTGTAAACTAATACATACACCGTGTTGTGATGTATTTTATGGACAGAAAAAAGACGCAAATAGTTCTTTCTCAAGAAAACCCACCCTTAAATTTTTGGCTTAAAAAATATCATCATTGGCTATCTAAAAGCTATGGGAAAGTGTATCCACACCCCTCGTATAATATTGATTCGCTAATGAAGCATCAATTTAAAAAATTTTTCATAGTATTTTACATTATAAGGATGAAAACATATTATTTACCTAATTATTTACTAAAATCTACAAAATGACATTTTCAATTTCTTTTTGAATTAGGATTATGCTAATAAAAAATTGAAGTTATGAGAATTCATTAACTTTAACGACGGTACAAAAGATAAAATTAGGTTGGACCATCTAAAAGCATTTTCTCAAACAATTTAATTGCAGACCTGCTAGAGTAATTTTTTAAACTGATTCCATCAAAAATAATAAATTAATGTCAGAGAAAAGATTGCCATGCCATTAACTTTAAGAAATATCTGATGTTGTCCCTTGTTTGTTTTATCAAACACCATTATTTCAATCAAAATCTACTAGATATTATATGGGAATACAATTAACTTTAACGAGGTAGGCAAAAGATAAAATCAGGGTGGACCATCTAAAAGCATTTTTCCCAAACAATTTAATTGCAGACCTCCTAGAATATTATTTTTCAAACCTAATTAAGTATCATTAATAAAATGTGATACATTCTATAATTGGGGTAGATTGCTGTTGTTATCACAAGCATCTTAGAATCCGTACTCTACAAGTAAAACGAATGAAGATAAAAAATTAATTTGCTTTTAAAAAACAATAATAATTAACTTTTATATGTAACTGTTGATATTATTACATCTGTAAATGATCAAGAAGTGGGTTCAGGTTACTTCTAATTTTATTATGAGAATTATTGTTTTACCTATCATAAATAGATTACATAGTTGTTGGGTTCTTAATTTTAAGAAATACAATATGATGTGTCAAATCATTTTTATTGAGATAGGACGTGTTTTTTTTTATCCATAAAATAGTGTTTTTAATTTAACTAATTTATTCTTCTTTTCATCCAATAATAGTAAAGGGTTTAACCCAACCATTTAAGGGTTATCGAATAATAAAAATTCACATGATCTTAGGTGGAGGGGTATAATCTATATATCATTAAATCAAAAGGGTTGAAGATTCAGTTACATTCCTAAACCGATATAATGGCATCTTTAGCTATCAGTGAACTTAATAGTTGGGTCAAGGGAGTACCCCACTAAGGGTGATTTAAATCAGCTTGAACTTAATAAAAATATGTAATAACAAGTATAAAAGCGCAAGAGACAAGATTTGGCCGGGCTGTTCTAATTTATATTTAAGAAAATTATTATTATTTGCCAAAAAGGCTTTGTGCTGCATTCAACGATAAATTTATTGATGAAATAAATAGTGGAGAACGCTTGCGATTTGTCGAACTGGCGAAAAAATCTTTCGAGCGGGGTGAAAATCGATCTATTTCAGTTCCGAATTCTTCGCCTCCGTCGAGCGATGAATATATTCGATTGATCATGCGTTGTTTAATATAATTTTTTCTATAAACAGACAATATATAGTGCTTAATATAGATATAATATAATAATAATAATAAAACGTAGAAAATGGAGTTAAATAATGTGAATGTTATTGATTTAACATAAAAATATTAAAAAATTAAGAATGTGTACAGTGCAATGAAGAATGTTAAAAAAGAAATCGCGAGATAAATAAATTTATTAGAATCATCAATTCAAACATTCGGTTAGCATCTAAATTACAAAAAGAAGATATTAACTAATTGTTTAAAAATGCACATCGAAACTATTGTGGTAACTTTAAAACATACAAGGCGTTACTGCAAGACATAACGAAAAACAATAAAACTGTAGGAAAAAAATCAAGTTGTGTACAGTGGGTCGATGTACAAAGTTCGTTTTGTAGCCGATTAAGGACTAGTGTGATAGTAAACGTATCGTGCAAATACCTAGAACCTTTTTCAAAGTTGTTTCCAAGCGTTCTGGCGACGTCTTATATTATTATATAGAAGACAGAAGATCAACCTCAAGGTAAATTTTATATTAACTGCTGAATTCATAAAGCAGTCTCTAGAAGACGACCATATGACCAGCTTTAAATACTTCTCCACTCGTAATTATTTATTATTAGTGAACGAGGATAATAATTTACTGAATAAAAAAAACTTTGCGGATTGGTTCAGTATCAATGTGATCGCCAAAATTTTTAAAAAGTTAGAAGACTTTGCTGAATATCACAGCTCAAAAAGATCCTCAGCCTGACGGTAAACATCAACAACTGTGATGAGATGTTTTATTCAGGAAAAGCTTTATCACGTTACCCTCGCAGATAAGACTAAAAAACGCTGTACTGAATATTAAGAATAATGATGAATATTGCTTCGCATGGTGCATTATGGCAAGCCTTTTTCCGTGTAAGGTAAACGCAAATCGTGTGACCAGCTACCCTCATTTTCGAGAGAAACTAAACCTCGACAATATTAAGCTTCCGATGACTTTACATCAAATTCCAAAGTTTGAGCGTCAAAACAATATTTCAATAAATGTGTATATCTTGAGTTTGAAGAAAAATGGTAGATATATAACATCTCCCACTTATTTAACGTCTGAAACTAAACATCACCACGTCAATCTACTTATGATTCAAGAAAACTATGGTGTTGAAAAAGAACAAAGAAAGCGAAGAAGAAGAAGACGATGATGAAGCAAACGCAATGGAATGTGTCGAAGGTGTCGATGTTCAATCGAAATCTGTTTACGAACGGGGTAAGCACACTGTTAAGTATGTCATTCGTAATTTATCGCGCTTGGTAAAATCACAACTTACTAAGAGTCACAACAAAATTTACATCTGTAATAGATGTTTAAATTACTGTTCATCAGAAAAGCAACTAGCAGATCATGGTAAAGATTGTATCAATTTAAATAAGTGTAAGGTAATATTACCCAAGTGTGGTGAAACTATTGTATTTAAAAATTTTGCAAATCAGTTAAAAAGTACTCTTATTATTTATGCAGATTTTGAATGTCTTTGGTAGAGACGAATGATTGCAATGAACGCCAAAATCTAATTAACACATTTCAACATCATCAACCATTTTCTGTAGGGTTTATTTACACTGCACTTTTGATAACTCAATATCATATTAATATACCAGACTCTTTTCTGCCAAATATTTTAATCGAAATCGTCCCGATGTCGCCCCTAACATTTGATGAAAAATTAAAATTTAACACGGCTACTCACTGTCATATATGTGAAAACCCTTTCAACTAGGTGAAATTAAAGTTCGAAATCATGATCATATGACTTCTCATTTTCTCGGAACAGCACACCAGAGCTGTAATTTAAATTATAAATAATACCGGTCGTTTTCCACTCATTATCGAATTATGATGGTCACATATTTATACGGAGTTTAATTAAAAATCTCAAAAATGCATGTCATACCATTAACCAAAGAACGATACATTTCCTTCGATGCCCGAAGCTCAATTTTCAAATTTAGATGAAGACCATTTTAAATTACTTACTCGTAAAGGTATTTTTCCCTACGACATGTTAAACAGTTTAGAAAAATTAACAGACATCGTTACATTACCATGTAAAGACGCGTTTTACAATAAGCTGACAAACTCAAGCATTTCAGATAGTGATTATATACATGCGGAAAAAAATTGGCAATTATTTAATATAAAAAATTTAGGTGAATATTCAGATCTTTACTTAAAAACAGACGTTCTATTACTCGCTGACGCTTTTGAAAATTTTCGACATGGCTGCATTTCCGTGTATTCAATTGATCCTGCTAATTATGTAACTATAGCCTCTTACACTTGGGATGCTATGCTCAAATACACTAAAATTGAATTAGAATTATTGTCGGATATAGATATGTTAATGTTTATCGAGCGCGGTATAAGAGGAGGATTATCACAATGTTCTGTAAAGCATAGTAAAGCCAATAACAAATACTTAAACAATTATATTCCCGCGAACTCTGACGTGTACTTAATCTTTTTCGATATAAATAACCTCTATGGAGTTGGAATGACAGAAAATTTGCCTACTGGAGGCTTCAAATGGATGAATAACGATGAAATTGCAAATTTTACTTTATCGAGTATCAATTCCGAGTCAGCAAAATTTATACAAACTCTTAAACAATGCTGTTTTGGAAAAGTATGGAAAACATAAAAAAAATACAAAAATGTAAAACTCGTGCGTCGATGGGGTAGTCGTTATGGGGTTAAGTATTATATTAATCAACCGAATTTCCATAGTCGCACATTCTTTGATAATAAAACAGTCGCTATTGAAATGAATAAAACGGAAGTGTGTATTAATAAACTATACTAGATATTTTCAAAACTTATTTATATAATTTTCACTATGAGTATATGCATGAAAAATTTGGTTATGAAAAGTGCAGGTTGTTATATACTGATACAGATAGTTTAATATATAGTCTTAACTATAACATATATGATGCAATTAAAAAGATTCAGACATGTTTGATACAAGCGAATATGCTAAGGATAATATTTTCGGAATCTCTCGGCTTAATAAAAAGGTTTTAGGGTTAATGAAAGATGAGAACGCCGGTAGAGTAATGAGTGAATTCGTTGGTGTAAAATCAAAATTATATAGTTATAAAGTTATAGTTATAAAGTAAAAAAGCTAAGGGTGTTCTTGAAAACGTTGCTCGAAATACGATTTCTTTTGATGATTACATGAAATGTGTTAAAGAGAACGCCATACTTGTTCGCGAACAAAATCATATTCGCTCTATGAAACATGATATTTTTACCATTCGACAGAATAAAATTGCTATTGCTGGAGGTGATGATAAACGGTTTCTTCAACCTGATGGTGTAAATACACTTGCGTGGGGGCATTATTCATTAACGGAATAGTAATTTAATTTTTTTTAAATTTTATATCAATTCTCTATGTATTTAACATGGTTTATTATTATTATTATTATAGCTAGTAATTACGTTTTTTAAAGTACTGCAACGCGCATATGCTTGTAGATTTTATAATGGATATTTATGATTATATACATGTTTTCATTTTTAAAGTAATTATGTATGTTTTTAAGGCACTGTATACATCCCGTATGTTAGATTTTAATAGTTTTATCATCAATTAATTATGTATGCTTTTTTTAAAGTACTGCATTCATATGTTTGTAGATTTTAGTAAATAATTAGGTAAAGAATATGTTTTATAACCATAAATTCTTATTTTCTATGTAATTGTAATGTAGCACACATACACACACGCTTGCACGGTTTTAAAATAAATAGATACAAATATTTTTTGGTTTTTATTTTACAGATTTTTTGTCTATTACATTCATATAAGTAAGTATTTAAAAACAGTTATAAAATATCTTCAGTGTTTATCCAGCTGTTTTCTTTGTGTTCAAGCCAGCTAACAAAAAGACGGTTCCCGCGTCGTTTTAATACTTTTTCGATTAGATAAACATCAGGGTGTCTAGTTTTCATAATTTCTTTTGATAAAACCTCCGCGAATCGGGTCACCGTTATATCTTCCACTAAATACGTAACGGGGTTTGTAACTTGAACTTTGGTGATTTTAAATAACTCGGCAGTCCAATTGTTTGTGTATCCCTTTGAAAATGCACTTTTATGTTTAGAGATTCGAACAATATCGCCTACTTTATAACGCGGTTTATACAAAAACGTTTTTGTACGTCCAAATACGTGGCACGAGTTTGTTTCCGGTATTACGTTGCGTGGCTTCATACCAATTGTTCTATGCGTCGTACCGTTGTAGTCTGCAGCGACGTCGCCGATTAAATTATACCATCGATAATTACCTTGCAGACTAAACAATTTATAGAGTCGGTTTTTTATAGTTTGAATTACGCGTTCGACTATAGACGCCTTTTTGTAGAATACGTTGAATAATGATTAATTTTTTTCTTATCCATGAGTTTCGAAAACGCGCTATTGTAAAACTCTTTTCCTGCATCGGTTTGTATATTTTTGGCGTGCGCCCCGAATTACGGAAAATATCAGACATCGCTTTAGTAATTTCTTCGCCACGTTTGGATTTTACCGCGCGCAGCCATAAATATTTCGAAAAACGGTCGATAACAACCAAAATGTATCGAAACCCTTTATTAATTTGTGAAAACAGTTGGAACTCTGCCAAATCTAATTCCTACGTATCATCGTAAGTTTTAATAATGACTTTTAGGCGTCTAAAATTTCTTCTAGCGGGCTTATGCAATTCATTTACAACCTGCTGCTTTGACATGTTATTTTTTTATCGACGTGTTACGCTGACGCTTGCGTTCCCACTTAAATTTTGCAACAGACTATTCATTTTGTCCAAATCCGTTCTTAAATTGCGTATAGAATCATCTCTAGATTTAACGTCGGAATCTAGGCGAGCATTTAATGTATTGATATCGGATTTTAATTCGTTCAGATATCGCCCATTTACATACGGATTGTCTTGAATTGATTGCTTAAACATATCTACTGTGGTGACGCTCACCGTCGTTTTTACATTATCGGGGATCACTTTTTGATTAATTTCGTTGATATCTTTAGTGATAGTTTGCTGGATGTCATTTATTTTATTGACCGCTATTTTTAATTCGGCGTATATAGTATTCGCATAAGCGTCAATATTTTAAATATTGGACTCTAATAGTAATAATTTGCAACGTCGTCGTAATATTATGAAACAATTCGCAAAATTCTTTAGTTGATTTAACTACAGTGGAACTGAGAAAGGTCAATTTCCTCTCATTTTTTTATATTACAATGTCTCGCTTTCAAGTTAACAATTTACATCATATTATTCAACGATTGAACGTATTTCAGTACTTACTACAGAATTGAGTGATTGCAAAACATCGCGATGTGAATCTAAACTTATTTTTGTATAATATTTATATTATGTTAATTTTGTTTGACACATGTGATAAACATTAATAACAATAGTTATTTGTGCATCAAAGCTGTAAAATAGGGTTTTTTTGGTCGCTCTGATTGTTCATCAAATCAGAAAAAGCAAAAAAAAAACCTTACAGTCGCGGTACACACATCGTTTTTTAGGTGCTTACTCTAAAAGTAACGTACGAATGCTAAAAAGAATGAAACAATTTGAATTTGTATTCAGTTTTTTTTAATGTATTCTATTTTTGTTGATACATAAGATTATACTACATGCGATGCTTGCCCACAAATTACACAGAACGACATACGTTTCTGAATTGCATCTCACGCACATCTTAAGGATGTCACTTCAATTATACCTACTTTATTGCAATGAGGCATGGGTATCGTGATTCAACGAGGCAGCCGTTTTACTTTTTTTTGACAAATGAGTACAAAAAAGTGCTACTTTACGGCCGCAAATGAGGACGTAAATTGTCTCTTTTTAGATGAGCGCCTAAAATAGTTATTTATGTAACAAGTACAAAAAAGTGCACTTATGTACTAGACTGAACAGGTGAGGTTATTAAAAAGCACTTTTTCCGAGGTACATATTAATTTTTCCGTTGACCATAAATTAATTTATTTTCTATTTATTACCGTTTACTGAAAACAAAACAAAAATTTTACGTTTGTTCTGATTTTACTGTACCTAATGTTCACTTCACCGTTCAGTATTGTAACATTTGTGTAAAATTTATTAAAGGAAATAAAGGCTTTCCGCGTTCGAATATTGTACCGGTGAAGCAGGGGCCGACTCATTTTGTTGGTAAATGCGGCGGTAGATGTTTGTTTACTACAACATAACTTTATCTAATGGTATAATTTTCGAAAATACGTAATTTGTTGTTAACAAGAAAATTATTTATTTTGAAAAGGAATAATAAATCAACTAGTTTTTTCACAAAACAAAATGTGAAAAATTATTTTTATAATAATTGTAAAATGAGAGCAATTACTAATGTTTATACCAGATGTCGAACTAGCAGAAAGGGAAATATTTTCAGTACTCTGAGAATTTTCGATCAAAAATTTGGATCGTTAACTGTAGCGAACGACCGTTCAGGTGAACAGATGGTACTCATTGAACTGTGTTAATATTTTTCTCGATATATTTATCTTAGACGCAATGGAATCTTCCACGTACCCTTCTGCTACTGTGGAACTCTTCCATCCTCCATGTCTTTTTAATGTTAAGACATCAACACCAGATTCTGCTAACAGTGATGCAGATGTCCTAAGGTAGCAATGACCTGTATAGCCTGGTAAATCTGGCAAGTTTAAATAGCTTGCAATCAAACTTGGGATTTTTGCAAAAGTGTGAACTCCTACAACTTGTGTAGCACACTTTCCAAATTTGTTGTAATTGACAAAAAAAAGTTTAGTGATTGCAATGTGCAGGTCTTAAAACAGCATATTTTCTGAATAAACTCAGAGGATTTATTTCTTCAAAGATGTCATTACCTACAGTGAATGTTTGTTTTTTCCCATTTTTAGAATCCGGTATAGTTATTACTAGTAAATCATCTTTGTCAACGATATCTTCAACTCTCATTTTACAAAGCTCATCCCTGCGACAAGCACCGGCAATTCCTATCAGCAAACAGACCTATAAGAAAGCCGTTAATTTATAAAGCCAATATTAAATATTTAAATTTCCAGGAGTCGTCACGAAGAAATTGATTTATCTCATCTCTAGCAAATACGTTTGACTTTTTTGTTTTGAACTTTTGTTTTTTAAGAACGCTAGTATATTTGCTGATGTCAATATTATCGTTTATTGAAAACGTTGATTTCAACATTGAGTAGATGGACCATAATGTTGACGATTTGCATGTTTCTGCCTTCGTTGAAAAGTATGCCAAAATTACATTTTCTGTTGCGTTTTGGTCTTTATTTTTTTGGCACCATTCCTTAAATATTGTGTATTGTTTTTTATATAAAAACTGCGACTTTTCTGGTAGCAACTGCAGTGTTGCATTGGTCGCTAGTTTCTGAAGTTCCAGTGGAGTGTTGCTGTAATCACTATCACTAACGTCAGACATAATAATAAATTTATTTAAACTAGCACACAATGTAGACAAGCAAATTTAAACAATATCTTTTGTTTGTTGAATTAACTCATTTGTTTACAACAATCACATAATTTTTATAAGAGCACTTGATTATGATAGGTAATAGGTAAAACATGTACTTTTTTGTAATTTATTAAAATAATAAAAATTACATTTAGGTAGTGTTATTTTAAGTATATTTAAAAATGTAGTTATAGTTGGAAGCTTACCCTCAAAATTAATGCAATTCTTTAATTGTTTATGATCAAAGATGTAATGAAGTTTCTCCCATTAAACACATTAAAGTCGATTCTTACTAATTGGACATATAATAGTTATAAGACTGAGTTTGTACCGTGGTCAGACTTATAATCATTTTATATTCAATAAAAATATTGCTGACGTAAGAAAGAGAAACGTGTTTTTTGTTACTCTGAAAATGTTTCAAAAAATTTAATAAACTTCTTTCAGCTTATTGAAAACTGTGAAATTCACCTTGTTTTTGTGTACGAATAAATCTTGAACCTAGTAATGTTGATGGCTTATATGATTCTATTTGTTTTTTTCCTGCGACAGAATCAATATTCAAATGATTTTACACAAGTAATTACTGTTCTTGTGTGTGCCACAGGTCAGTTTTCCATTAGCATTATTACTTATTTACATCAATCAAATACAGTAATAGAAAGGTACCCATAATTAACTCACTTCTACTGTAAGTTTTTGTATTTTATGATCGTGAAAATTTTGTATCGGAACTCCGCTTCTGTATCAAAATGTTACCTAATAAAATTGTCTAAAGCAATCTCAAGTCGTATAAATTCTGTCTTACCTTATAAATGAATAACTTTAAAGAAGTTAAAGTGTTACATATTGAAAACAATGTATCGAGTATTGTGAGATTACAACCAGGCTCTTCTATATGCTTCGCACATTGTAGAAACTATAAACAATTTATTAATATCATTTCAAAACACTTAAAATCATTTACTTGTAATTTGAACAACAAATTGTTTTTGTTCAAAGTTGTGTGGGATTGAGAAATTGAGGTTATAAATGGAAGTAAACAAACAATATTTTTAATTGTTTTTTTTATTAAAAAATTTGAAATTTTTGTTAAAAATAAAAGTTGGAAAGTTTTTTAATTTATAATGTGCTGCAGTATCAAAATTTTATTAAAATTTTTTTTTTTTTATTTTTTTATTTTTTTTTTTTTTTTTTAAAAAAAATGGAAAAAAAAAAAAAAAAAATAAAAAAAAAAAAAAATATTTTTAATATAAAAATAATTAATAATTATGTTAAAAAAAAATAATAAAAAAAAAAAAAAAAAAAGAAAAATAAAAATAAATATAAATTATATATGTAGTTTTTATTGTTTAGTTTTTTAAAATATTTAAAAATAAATTTTTTTTAATTTTTTTTTTTTTTTTTTTTTTTATTGGTTTTTTTTTGTTTTTTTATTTTTTTGGACAAAGTTACTAAAGATGCGCAACGCATATGGGGAAAATGTAACCGACAATTTCACCGATTTGTAGATGGCTCCACTGACAATTTTCAGCGAAATATTTTTAGTTGCTTTCTAGTGCGCGTTGAATTAACGTCACCGTCTGCTCCGAGTTTATACGTGTGTCTGGAAGTGATTTGTTATGACAATGGCTAAAGTGCGAGTATGTGAACTGCAAAACAATACGAAGAACAACAGAGACCAAGGTTTTTTTAAATTCCCAATAAAAGATGTACACCGCCCCAGCGAGTGGCAAAAAAATTGTGGGAACATTGTTATTGCCCTTGTAAAAATATTGACGATTTAGGAAATAAGTTAATTTGTGACGAACATTTCTTAAGGTCGGACATAATTATAAACAATAAAAGAAAACAATTACATAAAATGCAGTGCCGGTAAAATTCGAGACAGAAGGTATGTACTTACAAAGCAAATTAATATTATTTTTATTTACCTACTGAAATAGTTTTGTGTATTAACTTATCTTTCTATAGTTTTTTTTAATTTCAAATTGATAAGATAAATAATTATGCACTCTTTTGAAGTGATTCACATACATTCGTCGCGTGTTTTATTAACTTCCGTTTGAAAATTGATCGCTTATAATTTCTGATTTTTAATTTATCCAACTGTAAGTTTTTGCGCAAAACAAAATACAAAACAAATTTAATAGCCCATTAACAACTTATTTGTTGTTTGATTACAATGTACTAAAAGTTGTGTGTAATTAATGAGAATTAAAATTTTAAAAGAATATTTAAAATTAAATACAATTGACCCCTCACTTGTTATCAGTGAATTGACGTCAATTTTTTTTCTCAGAATCAACTTCGCCTAGATTTATTGCTGGTCCGAGCGGAGTACAGACGTTCTACAGCAAAACGTACCTTACCTTTATTAGATTCGGATAATCCTGCACCGCATAAATTTAGAGCATCACAACAAAATGATTCATGTGATTCTGATATTAGCAGTAGGATTGTAGATATGCCTTCACCAAAACCGAGAATACAGTTAACAGTTAAGTGTAAAGAAGATAAAGCGAAATTACTTCGCATAAATAAAAAACTAAAGGCCAAGAATATCTAAAATATGAGATTAAAAATTAAATGTATACCGTATTGCCCTTTTTCTTGTCTGTATCCTTATTTTTCCAGTTTACATTCTTCTTCGACTATATAACCTGGTGTTTCCTTCTCCAAACCTAGTGTCCACTTCCAATACCTTTCCTGTATCTTCTTCAGTTTCTCCCATTCTCTTCATCCCCACACCTCTGCTCCGTACATCAACACACACACCTTTTACTATTCTCTCAAATATCCATTTTCTTTTCTCCAAGTCTTTTACAAATATTCTTTCGCCTATACCCCATACCTCCCTTATTATTTTATTTCCTTTTTCTCTGGTTCCTTAATCTGGTCTTCGTCTTTGTTGTCGTACCTCACCATATACCCTAGGTATTTATACTTGTCTACCATCTTTATCTTTTCCTCTCTCCACTTCCATTTCCCTCCTTTTATTCTACCTTTTTTCTTCTTAAACTCCATAATTTTTATGTATACGTAAAAGTACGGCTGTTATTCTATTGTTTGTGTGTACTTTAAATATGTATGTTTAATATATAAAAATGTATTGTAAAATCTAATAATTATGTCTCTGTGTAACTGTTATATATGTATTTATATTTTATTATGTATACTGATGAAGCTTTTATTAAAAAAAAGCGAAACGTTTATAGTAATTAATAAATTATTTTCAAAAATTTGGCTGAAATATTTCTGCAACCTTAATAAATCCATAATTTTGTTTTTTCTACATTTAATTCTAATTTCTTTTTTTCCAAATATCTATTTATCACTTTTGTCATTCCTTTCATTTCCTCCTCTGTTTTTGCCAAGACCACCATATCATCTGCGTAGGCTAGAACCCACACTTTTCTTCTTCCCACCACTATCCCTCCTACCTGCTGTCCTTTAATTTCTTCCTGTAAGTCTCTTACATACAAAGAAAATAAACCAGGGCTCAGTCGACATCCCTGTTTCAACCTTTTCTCTATCCCAAACTCTCTTCCCAGCTTTTCCCCTACTCTTGTACTTGTACTCTCTGCACCTTGTTTCTTTGTATATTTCTTCTATTGCATCTATTAAATCTTCGCTTATTCCAGCCTCTTTCAAGTTTTCTCACAACAATCCCTTTTCCACCTTATCAAAAGTTAACCTTAAATCTAAAAATATGCAAACATTTTTCCTCTTTTTTTCTTTCTTCTTTCCTATCTTCCACTTTGTATATTGGGCGTATTTTGGCTTCTCTCCATTTTTCTGGTAACCCTTCTCCTTTCCATATTTTTTCAAATATTCCTCTTAATCTTTCTCTCATGTTTTCCCCTGTGTATTTCCACTGCTCCCCCTGTGTTCCATCTGTGCCACCAGCCTTTCCTTTTTAATCTTATTTATCGCTTTTTCCATCTCCTCCTTTTCAATCCCTCCTTCTCTTATTTTCTTATTTTGCCTTTTATCATCTTTTTCTTTCTTCCTTCTTCTCACGAACTTCCAAACTTGTCCTTCGTTTTCTTCCTCGATCTCACTTTCTAACCTCATTATGAATTCTTCTTTACCCTTTCTGCATTCTTCTTTAAATTTCATCCTAATTTTCTTATATTCTTCAATTGCCATTTTTCCATTTTCTTTTCCCTCTCCTCATTTCTATCTTTGCTTTCTGGCACTCGCATTTCACCATTCATTTTGTCTCTCCAAATTTCCTGTTCTCACTCTATACTTTCTCTTTTCTGTTGCTTCCTCTATTTCTTTTATTATCTTGTTTATCTCCTCCTCTATTCCTCCTTCTGAATTTTGTCCTTTCTCCATCTTTTCCTTGTATCTTTCTATATTTTCATCCGTCCATACCTTCATTTCTCTCCACTCCTTTCTTTTTTCTTCTGTATCATTTTCTTCTCCCACCAAGGTCACTTCTAACGTTTGATGATCAGAGTCTACACTTTCACCAATTTTGAACTTTGCTATGTCTTATATACTTCTTTCATTTGTAATTACATAGTCTATTACCGACTCTCCTCTTCCTCCAATAAACGTATATTCCCCTTTCCCTCCATCCTCCATGTTTCCGTTTAATATTGTTCATCCTTTTTCCTCACAAAATTCTACCAATTTTTTTCTTGCCCATTTATTATTTTATCTATTGATACTCTTTTCTTTACCCGTCCATTTACCATCATACCTCCTTCCTCTCCTATCCTTGCATTGAAATTGCTTCCTAATATTAGTTTTTTTCATCTCTCTTTTTCATTACTTTATCTATTTTTTCTATTTCTTTTCCATAAATTGTTATTACTTCATACCTTTCTCCTTCTTCTGTTTCTATATTCGTTTTCATCACTCCCATTATTCTTTCCTCTCCCCTCTTTTTCTTTTTTCCATTCTTCTCTCACCCCTATTATTATTCCTCCCTTTGCTCTTCCCATCTTCTCTGTTTTTTTCGCGAACTGTATCTTCCATATAAATTCTTCAGGCATCTTGTCTTTCCACTCTTCCCAATCTTTCTCTACCATCCAGGTTTCCACCTGCCCCACCATTTTAAAATCCCTAATATAATTCCAAAATTCCCTTCTTTTGTTTTTTATTCCTGCCACATTCCAAAATAATATCCTGTTTTTCCCTGTCCCTTCGTCCTTCTCCTTCCACCCACATTTTTAGGAATCACTTTTTCTCCTCCCTTTCCATATTTTTTGGCCTCTAACCTTATCTTTGTTTTTATATCTCTTTCCTTTTTCATGTTTCATGTCCTCGTCAATATAGATTCTCGTACCTCGTAACTTCTTCTTATTTCGTAATATCTCTAATTTTTCTTCTAAACTTCCTACCTTTATTAATACTATTCTCTTCTTTATCTCTCTAGCTTCTTCCACTTTTTCTTCCAACCCTTTAACATATCTTGGACCTGAATCTTTATTTCTTGGTAGTTTCCGTTTACTTCCAACGCTTTCACGACTAATTTTTTTCTCCTCTTTTTTTTCTCTATGTTTTCCACTTTTCTTTCTAAGTTTTCCACCTTTTCCTCTAATTTCTTGCACTTATTTTCCCATTTCTCATTCATTGTCTTCATTTCCGCTCCAATTCAATTCAATTCAATTCATTTATTTTATTTACAATCAAATACAAAAATATATTAAAATAAAAACAGATATAAATAGGTAAATATATGAAAATAAATGTGTATATATATATATTTAATTAAATTAAAAGTAAGTACGTCAAAAATAAGAAAATTGGAATCAAGCAATATGCCATCTTAGTGTAAGACCAATAGAGAAAAAAATTCATTTCAACTATCTGTCAGATTGCCATTTGAATTTGTCAACGGTATAGATAACTGTTTTAAGCAGATGATTTTTCACGTGCCTTTTAAATTGATTTATCGAGTTCATCTTAATAGAGTCTGGGATTTGATTGTACAACTTGCAACCATTATAATAAACCCCTCTATGGAAAGTTAGAGTATTAAATTTAGGCAGTTGTAAGTTGTTTTTAAATCGTGTATCGTGTTCATGATTTACGTTATGTAATTCAAAATTCTTTTTGTACTTGTGAACAAATACCAACATCTCAAATATGTACAGTTGCGCTAATGTCATTATCCGCAAGTTTTGAAATGCCCCTACGCATGATTCACAAGGCCTAAGGCCTGCTAATGCTCGTACAGCACGTTTTTGTAAAACAAAAATTCGTTTAAAATTTTGTTTTTTACAAAGTCCCCAAAAAATTATTCCATACTTTAGCGTTGCTTGAAAATAACTAAAATAAACAACTTTACATATGTGCAAAGAGCATTTCAAAGTAAGCGCTTTTATAGCATAGGAAAGACTTGCTAGTTTTTGACATAAAAGACCAGTGTGAGAGTCCCAATTCAAATTATTATCTACACTGACTCCTAAAAGTTTTGAATGAGACTTTACCTTTAATTTATCATCTCCAGTATCGATAAAGTCTGGATAACTTAATTTAGATTTTATATTTTTAAAACATAGACAATGCGCCTAATTCCTTTATTTCCCCTTTCGTTCTTTCTTGGTTTATTTTTATTAACTTAATTTCTCTTAGCATCTCATACATACATCTCGTATTTCATCTTCTTCTTGCCTTCCCACGTACTTTTTTTACTTTTCTCTTCATTCTTACGGTCTTTCTCTGGCGATCTACCCATCTTTTTACTTCTTCTAAATGCATTAAATAACTCTTCTTCCGTCTTTCTTTTTCTCGAGTCCGAATCCCCTGTGTCTGTTTAATCCCACACGTTATTTTATGTAATTTGCATAAGAATAATAAGAATAACTTCTTCCATAGGACGCGATAATATGTGAAAAAAAAGCAAAAATCAAATTAGAAATTGAAAACAGTCGTACCATTGATTTCGGAGAAAAACGACATAATTTTGAATGCGATGATAAGTAAATATTGTTTAGACAAATAAATTGTTTATGTAAGTAAAAACGTAAATAAATTTGATTTATTAAAATTACAGTGTTGTTTTATTAAAGCATTGAATCAATATTAAAGTTTTGAAACAAAATTAAAAAAGTAATTTATAAATCTACATCTACATTGAGGCACGATAAATTTGCGAGTTTTTAATTTAATAGGAGAGCAAATAAAAATGCGTGCAGTGCAGGAATAACCCGAGCCTACCTTAACATTCTTAAACGAAATTGCGGCCTTGAATAGCTTGTAGAAGTTAACACCAATAACAGCCGTGGCACCACAATCTACGAGTACAGTTTGTGGACCGCGGGTTAAAGAGGGTCCGGTTTCTGGAGAGAGAAGCTGGTACACATTTTAACTAACGGTTGCTTATCTTCCAGTAACTTTATAATCAATGCTTTATGGTTATTCAGGGAGTACGTGAAACTCAATTTTAAAAAAAAGTTGAAGAAAAATTATTTTTTTGTTCTTCCTTTAATAATAAATTTTTTTTTTCATCAAAAAAAAAAAAAAAAAAATATTTTTTTTATTTTTCTTTTAATATTTTTTTTTTTATTTTAAATTTTTTTATTTATATTAAAAAAAAAAAAAAAAAAAAAAGAAAAAAGTGAAGAAAAATAATATTATTTTATAAAAAAAATTTTTTAATAAAAAAAAAAAAAAAAAAAAAAAAAATCACAATAAAATATCGCAACAACAAAAAAAAAAAAAAAAAAAAAAATTTTTTAAAAAATTTTTTTTATTATTTTTTTTTTTTTTTTTTTTTATATATATAATTATAAATATAAAAAAAAATGCACACGGTATCTATCGGTATTCGTCCCCAATTAAAGCGGTCGAAAGTCTAGTATATATAAGGTTTGTTCCAAGCCTATATTTTGGATCGCAACGTAATCGCCACAGAATCGTTTAGTTATAATTTCGTGCGCATGTCACAACTTGGCACTGCTTTTAGAACGCATTTTAGTAAGAAATGCTTGGAACGCATTTAGGATCGTTTTTGAGTAGTTGCCGGTAAAGCCAACTGTTTTGTGATGCCTAGGTGCATAAAAAGTTTAAAACCAGTTAACTTATGATAAAATTGAAATTTTCAGTGCTTTATATTTATTAAATGCTATTTGCTTAAATGCATTAGATACATACCTAAAGAATTTTTGTTTTTCATTTTCGGTTCTCTTAACAGCAGCTCAAAATCATCATCACTGCTATATCCCTTGAAGTAAAATCACTTAAATCTATATCCATTTTTTGTAAAAACAACTAGAGATTGCAACACTAAACCTCGAAAGATAAATATAAGTCTTATGACAAATGGTTAGTGGATGTTCTGTGATCTGTGAACATAAAATATAAGAAAGCAGCCTACTACAGGTCAATCCAAACGATTTCTTCTCTGGCCCATGTATCGAAATGATCGCAACGTGATCGCCCTACGCGCGATCCAATAATTGCTTGGAACAGAAACAAAATCATAGAACGAACGACAATATTTTCGGTAGGAACGCCTATTTCGCTCTGCGCACAATCGGGGCAATGCAGTGTATTGGAACAAACCTATAGTCACTTCAGCTGCCAAATATTACCAACTGAAAATGTTTTGGCATATAGTAATATTTGAAAATTTAAGTTTTAACAAATTTGACCAATTGTCGGCCTAAAAAATCGTGTGTATCACGTGGCCAGAAACTGTTTTTGCAAGTGTTCGCAAAGGTCAGTTGTTGGTCTAGTGATACTATTAACTATTGTATGTGTTGAAGTTTTGACAAATGCCTTTCGTGAAGATTTACACTATTTTTCAGATTGCTGGACTATAATTATGATGTTGAATAAACTGATTTAAATAACATTCAAACATCTATTCAATGTAAGTAAATATTAATTATAAGCTCTATTAATGTGTTCTTAGTTGTAATTAACTCATTGTATGGTGTTTTGTTTGGTATTTGGAACGGAACGATGAGCATATAAAATTACGTATTTAATAAACTTGCATTAGAGAGTCGGCATCACAATTTTTTTTTAAATAATCATAAAGCATATAGTTAAATGCCCTTCAGAATCTAATGAACAGTGGCGTTGCAATCGGTTTTTGTCAAAGTTTCATTATCATTTCTCCTACAAAACCCGGTTTAATTTCCATTAACAAATCGAAGGTGATTTTCTTTTAATTGTCACATTGTAACGTTATGAAAAAAATGATTATATATACAGGGTGAATCACCACCAACGGGACGGAGGTTTATAGCAAAACAGTAAAAGTTTTGTGATTTTAGTAGTTTGCAGGTTAATAAATTTTAGATTTTAAAATTATTTTGAAATATTCAGTATGTCCCAAAAAAAGTGTGGTGCATCAAAGTTCTTTTTTCTTATGGAACATATGTATTTTATTGAGTTTTTTTAATTACCCGTAAAACATAAGGTATACTTTTATAAAAGTTCCATATACCCAAACACAGAGTGTTCTGTGTTACATCGACTTTTCTTAAAATATGAAGTATTAAAAAATTCAATAGCTTACTAATCCATCAAATCATAACAAATTTACTCATACGTTTAAATAGTTAGATACCAAATGAATGTATTCCACCATTAAATGTTAAACATTTCCTTACAGGGTGTTCAGAATTTGCATGTTAATTATTAGATCATTCAATATGTAATATGAGCTTTATTTTAATTTGAACACCCTGTATTTTATTAATTCATAACATTAACAAAAATGTCCTCTTTCGAATAGTATAAGGATGTCCTATGCCTCAGTTTTTGAGCAATTAAAAATTTTCTTTAAATTAATAGAAGCGAGAGATTTTAAAACTAAACATGCATACGTAACCTAATCAGTTAATGTCATTTTATTACTTTACAGTTCGCTATTAATTGTCTAAAGTTTTTTATCATTTTTAGCCTTTTGGCTGTATTATGTATTTGAAAAGTACAAAAAAACGAAAACAGTTAGTGATAAAAACTCCCGGCTAAGAAAAAACTTCAGTCGCAAATATTATAATTATGATTGGCGCTTGCATTTCATTCGTTGAACTCTAGAGTAGTTAATATGAAAAAAAAATTAAAACAGCAAAACAGAAAAAAATATCCTATTTGACCTCGCTGAGGTAGGGAAGGCAACGAGAAACCACCCCCTTAATCTTTTCAGGATAATAATGGTTATTGCTGATAAATACATAAACCCCGAGTGCAGGCGCCTCTTAAATGTAGCAAAGCTGCTAAGAATCTCCCAGTCAGCTGCTTCAAAAATCGAAGGGTCAAATATAAACAAAATAGGTACATGGAAAATTAAAAGCATATACGAGCCAGAAAGCCCTGCAAGAAATGAAAAGGGTAAAAATAAAAAAATCTGAAGTACCGTAAAAATACGCCATTCATAGAGAGATGCTCCTACGGATCATAGCTTTCTGTGGGCTCAAATTCAAGAAAAATAGAATAAGTCAAAACAAAAAGCAATATTGAACAAAAAAAACTGAAAAATCCAGAATTATATACAGGGTGACCCGGATCTAAATGTACATACGTCACCACAAGATAGAGGCCATCGTGGTGGTTTTAAATAACCCACCTTTAGTAATTCCATCTTTGACGGTTATCCAGATACAGGATGATTTATAATATTTGGCACATATTTATTTTTATCATATTTTTTAAGTACTTCGTATAGAATGTTCTCAGTCGTTTTAAAATGTCATATTCAAAATTGTTGTTTCACAGGTCCGTATTTAAAAAAAATTCGATTTTGATTTTTAAAAATTCAACACCTTGTATATCAAATTTTTTTAAAAAATATTTTTTATTTAGAAAGTACATAAAAATATGATTCTAATGACATACTTTCTAAAGCTGCCGCACTAAACAATCAATCTTAAAAAATGACAAATTTTCTTCTTTAGAAATCAAGAAAAAAAATCATCATACACTTAAACAAATAATTTCTTTAGCACCCGATACAAATTGTTCATTTTGGGTGGAGGTATTTTGTATTTCAACCGCTTTAAAATGCTATACCCAAAATGTTGTTATACAGGTCCGTACTTCAAAAAAATTGTTGATTTTGATTTTTAAATTTTGACATAAGTACATCCAAAGATTCCGTATTCATCGTTCAATCATAGTAATTAGTTATTCGTTACAATTTAACATCAAAAGTCCTACACATTCAAATAAATAATTTTTAATTACAACAATATATTAATAATAAAATGGTAATTACAATAATTCACCAAAATCTAGAAAAATTAATAAACCTTGAACATTTCTGATAACAAATAGGTAACACATTCAACAAAGCAAAATTTTCAATAATGGGGCGTCTGCCATATTGGGACCACAGTTATTCACGGAATTTGTGACGAGAAAAGTTAATCTGTCATTTTGCAGCAGAGGGTATTAATATAGGGTACTAAAAGAAAATCTACAAATTTCAGGTCAGTTGATTAGTTGGAACTTGTTAAAAATTCAGTTGTAATGAACCAAAATTAAAAACAAAATACAAAACTAGCAAATAATTATTTGAGTAAATTTTCAAAATGCCCCTATTGACTTTTTCACATTTTCTTCCCCTAATAATTAAATTTGAAATTGCTTTTCTAATTACATTCTGATAATTTTTGATTTCCTGAAAATATTGATTAATTCGTTGCAAGAGCTGGTCCCGTGTATTAATTTGTTCGACATAAACTAAATTTTTCATGTGTCTCCACAAGAAAAAGTCCAATGGGTTAAAGTCCGGAGATCTTGCAGGCCAAAAATGAGCCCCCCCGCGGCCTATACATCTATTCGGATAAGAATTTTGTAAAAAATTGGAAACAACCCTTGAAAAATGTGGAGGAGCCCCGTCATGTTGAAAATACATACATCTTACATTAACATTCTTATTTTGAATCAAATTGGGCAAAATATTTTGTAAAAAATTTAAATATTGATTTCCATTCAACCTATCTTCGAAAAAGTACGGACCAATCAGTGTATTGTTGATTATTCCTGCCCAAACGTTTACAGAGAATTTATGTTGCGAGTGCGTCTGTCTAATAGCATGTGGATTTTCTTGACTCCACACAAGAAAATTTCGAGAATTATTGACACCATCTCTGGTAAAATGCCCTTTGTCGGTCCATAAGGTCCGGTATATGTCTCTTCTGTGCCTTCTAATCCACTGACAGAAAAGTAGCCGGTTAGCATGATCACCAGGTTGTAACCGTTGTACTTCTTGAATATGGTAAGGATAAAGTCCTTCCTTTTGTAATGTTGAGTGGACTCTTGTTTGTGGAATTATAAGGCGGCTAGAAATTTTTGTTGTTGATGTTTTTTTATTCTCTTCAATCATATTTAGGATATTTTCTTCCTCTTGAACAGGATGTCTGTGGCGGGTTAACGTGCTTACGTTGCTCACGGCTAGTAACAGTGGAGATGGGCGGATCTGATAAAAGAAAGAATAAAGGGCGCCACGCCAATAAATTTTAATGGGCGTTTGCGTCACCCAGCTCTGTTTAAAATAAAATTGATTGTGGAAGAATAATAAATTATAATAACCTTAGTACCCTTTTATAGATATTGTAACTAAACAATAATTATAAAATAAGATTGATGCAAATTTAAATACCTAATAATAATAAAAAAATAAAATTACATGCACTCTGAGCGTCGTTGGCCAACCACACTAGTCACAAACTTAATATAAAATTTATGTAATTTAAAATAAATACTAGTTAAATTGAAGGGTTTTCTTTTATAAATTTAATTAAATTTTCTAATTGAAATCATTCCCAAAAGCAAAATGTTTTAAATAAAAATATACATATACGTATATGTTACATAATTTTGTCTTAAAGACTCACGATACTGGAATCTACCCCTTTCAACGACCCTCGTGATTGGTTGGGCGGTGAAGATCCAGGCTGTGGTAACAGTGGTACTACCCTTTGATGATGTATTTGGGTAGGTGATTATTAACCATAATATTTTACACGTCGTTAGTTGGAATAGCGCCGTAATTAAAAATGTAAAATTAGACGCAAAACAAAAACCTAAAATTCAAAGATATAAGTTTAAATAACTTATCAGCACTGCACATACCTAAGATGGTGAGCGGCTTTGACGAAGTAAATTGTTGATTGTAACAAGGTAAAGATCCTCCAAAAAAGGAGTTTGAAAATATAATTTTTCGGCCAAAATGACACAATCAAATATTTATTTTCTTTTAAAAATAATTGTTTAATAAATCCAGCAGTAGCTGACGAAATTATTGTTTAAACAACTACACCTGTCACAACTCAACAAGAATCAAAAACATAATCAGCACGAAATCGAAAACTATCATGCAGCGTACTGATAAGCAAAAATTTACAAAATTTAATGTGGGATAAAAGAAGCAATGTAAGTGGCCTAGAGTAAAGGGAAAAGTTTCACTACAAAGCACGAAATTTAAAATGACGCGTAACATGTCTTATGGCGTGATCAATATTATTTTGGGTTGGAAAATGTCCGTGTTCACCAACAAATAAAAATACTTTTGAGAACGTTTGGTGATTTGGACATCGTCTACCAGGAAACCTTATTTCATATTCTCTAGCTGAGGCTGTTTGATTTTAAACGCAAAACAATTGTTTATAAGTTGTAAAGATATTTATTAACCAAACAAATAGGACTCTATGTACACGTATTATTTTTCTATAGCCACCTAAGTATTTTGTTTGTAGAACTTTACTGTAGAAAGCAATAATACTTATCTATGGTTTGGTTTGGTTTGTATAATTGTTGTAATTTAATATTACTTATTTTGTAAGAACAACTATTTACTATGGTTGGAGTGATGAGTGCGGCAACTTTGGAAACATGTTACTTGAATCAAATTTTTAAGCTTTTTCAAATAATAATCAAGTTTTTTGACGACTGACACAAAATATTTTTACACAATTTTTTTGAAGTACGGACTTGTATAACAACATTTTGAGTATAGCATTTTAAACCGACTAAAATACAAAATACCTCCACCCAAAATGAACAATTTTGTGTATTTTTTTTGTTAGTTTTGTTTTTTTAGAAAGAAAAAAATTTTTTTTTTTATATTTTTTTTTTGTGGGGTAAAAAAAAAAAGTATTTTATATTTTTTTTTTTTTAAAAAGGGTTATTTATTTAGTTTATTTATAATTAAATAGGGCTTCTATCTTGTGGTGACGTATGTACTTTTAGATCCAGGTCACCGGTAGAACCGCCAATTTAACAATCAAAATGGTCAAAAGAAGAAATAGATAAACTGAAGAAATGGATAAAAGATATAACGCTTTAAACACAAAAAATAAATATTTAAAGGAACTAGGTGTAACAAAAACAAGGATGAATGATAGCAGAGATTCTAAATCACATGAATCAGAGAAATAAACATAAAAATCGAAATCAAACAGAGTACAATATAATTCACAAAAGAATTAAAAAGAAAAGAATAGGCATGCTTTATTAAACAATGTATAGAAATGGAAACACTAACGAACATGATATGTTCAACTTTCTTATCAGGAGAGCGCCAAGAACTAGATATATGCAAAAATTACATTTTAGAATTATTTGATGATAATAGAAATTTAGAATATAATATGAACAATACATGTATTAACTGGACCATATATTACAAAAGATGAAGTGGAAAGAGTAATAAAAGTAGTAAAGATGTTAGGAACGCAATGTTAATAAATAAACTGTGCGACATCTAGTGCCACAACCTCGTGCTTTCAAGTTAAAGACTTGAAACGAGTTAAACGACCTATAACTTTTTTTTAAAGAAAAGATAAGATAAGATAAGATAAATTTATTGACCATAATAATGTATTTGGTACGTCAGATACATTTTAAAATACATGTAAAGCAGCGTGATTCATTGATTTTTCATAATAGGATTTCGGTACACTATAATAAGCATGTTCTATTAACAAAGGTTTAACAATGCCCTTTATTTCCTCAAATGTTTTTTTCTTATATTAGCAGGTATTTTATTGAAGCATTTTCGACCAATATAATTATTAAAATTTATGTTTCTGGAAAGACAATTTTCCCTCTTCAAGTTTTGTCGTTTTGTCGCAAAGTTGATTCTAGAGACTTTACACACTTGTTACGGGATATCATAAGAATCGATTAAAAAAAGTTCCAGGTTTGCGCCGTGAACTTCAATATTCTCATTTTTTAATAGCCCTGACTCCCGGACTAATATTAATATACAATACGATATTAATGAATGGAATAGTGAATGATAAGCAGTCAAAACAACATTGTGATTTGCATTATTGTAGATGTTTCTTAACACAAATATATTTTTTGCCAATTTCTGCCAGAGAGTTACTACATGGCTTTCTCATGTTAACTTTGGATGGAGGACTAATCTTAAGAACTTAACGTGTTTATTATTATTTTCACATATGATCGACGTATTGTCCGCGAATAAGATACACTTATTGTTGATGAAATGTTTAAAATCATTTATATATATTAAAACAACAAATTACCTAATGAGCTTCCTTGCTGTACTCCATGCATTTGACTAATGATCTCAGATTTTGGTTCGTTGATTTTAGTTAATTGCTTTCTGTTTGAAAGAAAACATTTTAAGAGGTTTACATCGTATTTTGTAAATTTGAAGTTTCTTTACAAGATATTCATGTGACACACAGTCGAAAGCCTTGCTTAGGTCATAGAACACTGTGCCTACATTGGTTTTATTGTTAAAACCTCCATTTATTATATTTATTAAGATTTCTACTGCTCCGCTAGTTGATTTACCTGATTGAAACCCAAATTGTTCTTCGACGATTAATTTATTATTTATAAAGTGATCATTAAGTTGTTTAAATATTAAGTTTTCGATTATCTTAGAGATTACCGGGACAATAGCTGTGGGCCTATAATTAGACAAGTCTTCGGCAGAACCTCCTTTAAATATTGGCAATTTTTAAATAATCTGGATAATAGCCGTTCCTAATACAATCGTTAGTTAATTTAATTTTCCATCGACCGTGCATTTATGACTTACATTAACGTAAACAAAATCGTTTATTAATGACCCCTATTAATGAACGATTTTCTATTAATGAACTCAGGCTACTAAGCATACATGTGTACGAGGATATATTGATATCTAGTTAGCCTAGACCAGTTCCTTGCATAAACAAAATATTGCGTTACCATAGCAACGAACAATAACTTATTAGAAGTGTCAGTGTAAAGTTTGACGTCAAAAAAGTAAACCAGAGTCACGCAATAAATTAAATGAAAAAAGATGTCCACCGAAATTGTGAAAATCGAAAAATTGGAGTATCGAGCCATCATCAAGTACCTGTATTTAAAAGGGTTAAGAGGTAAGCAGATTTACGAAAATATGCTTAATACCCTTGGTGATCAATGTCCTTTGTATGCGACCGTCAAAAATTGGAATGCAAGCTTCAAAAGAGGTAAATTTTCCATTGAAGATGATGACCGATCGGGAAGGCCAGTTTCTGTGTCAGTCCCCGAAAATATCGATGCAGTTCATGACATGATTTTATCAGACCGTAGAATTGGGCTAAAACGGATATCTGAAGCACTGAATATTTCATACGAACGCGTTCATCATATGGTTCACGTCAATTTGGACATGAGAAAAATTGCTGCAAAATGGATCCCCAAATGTTTGAATGTTGACCAAAAGCGTGCAAGGGTAGAAGCATCGCGTTCGATTTGTAAACGATGTAGACTTCTTAAACCGAATTGTTACTATGGATGAGACTTGGGTACATTTCTACGATCCAGAAACAAAGCAACAATCGATGGAATGGCGACACTCTGGTTCTCCAAGACCTAAGAAGTTTCGTGTCCAAAAATCTGCTGGAAAAGTTCTTGCTTCAGTTTTTGGGATTGCCATGGAGTAATCATGATTGATTTTTGGATAAGGGTAGAACAATAACTGGAGATTACTATTCGACATTACTGACCACTCTACGGGAAAATATTAAAGCGAAAAGAGCGGAAAGCTATCCAAAGGTGTTTTGTTTTTGCAGGACAACGCCCCTGTACACAAATCTAATGTTGCCATGCAAAAATTCGTGATTTAGGGTTTGAATTACTAGAATACCCTCCTTATTCACCCGATTTGGCTCCGTCCGACTATCACCTTTTCCTCAACTGAAAAAAGTTTAAAAGGTCGTACATTTTCTTCCAACAAGGAGGTAATAGAAGCTGTAGAGGTCTGGTTTGCAGAGCAAGAAATTTTTCAATATATCCTCGTATACCTAAAGTTGCCATTTTATCTGTCAATCAAATACAATTTGAAAATGTAAATAAAAATTATGTCATAATTTGTAGCAAAGCAAATTTTAATAAGAACAAATCAACATTAATTTACAGTTGTAATAAATCTTCAATTTGTTCACACAAACTTTGAGACATTTTGTACTGTATACAACATTCCGATGATAACACTTAATAACATTTAACGATGTTTAGCTCATCTATTTTAAAAACTCTTGTCTCACAAAAGTCTTCAATATTGTTTACTCATTGTTTAAAAAAAGGAATGACCCGATAAACATTCCGACTCCTAAAAATATCTTTTGGGGTGTAGCGGAACCACTTTAAGAAAATGTTTTTTTTTATAAACTCTACATGAACATGTTGTGTGAAATAACATTAAAGTGAAATCAAGCTTCATCGTTAAAGAATCTTAAGCTGGAATACATAATAGCGATATGAATGAATATCTTTGTTTTGTATGATGTGACAAGTCATTATCAAAAGTTCAACTTGTTTACAGGCAAGGTAGAAATGTACTTGGGCTTTTGTATCATTTATCAAACATTGTCAACCATTTCTGGTTCGGTCTTTGTAGGTGCATCACTATTTTGAATAAGCACCAAACCGTTTCACAAAAAAGATTTATGCCCTTCGTTTCGCTGTGATGAAAACAATTGTGTTTTGACGCAACAATTGGAATTTAGTACCTCAATTCTCTATCAACTTAGTGACCTTAATTAAAATACTGTTGTCAAATAGCGATACAAAAAACGAAAAGACAAAGAATAATCAAATACAAAGCTCACAAAAAAGTAAAAATAATGGACTTGGGTTATGTAATACAAATATAAAATTGTGGTGAGTCGATTGTCATTGAATGTAATACACTCGTTTGTTAAATAAGTATAACGGTATGTATATATGGTTAATAGCTTGTTTGATAATATTAATATTAAGATTATAAACACCATCACTCATACTATTTTTAAGGTTATTAATTAAATCTCTCATTTCAATAAAACCTATTTGTTTAACAGTAAAATACGGCACCTCATTAAAATTAATAAATTTAGTGAAATTGTTTACAAATACATGATTTGTTTGGATGGTTTTTACAACATTCTCTGCGGCGCTTGCAAAATAGTTATTCATTTTGTTCGCGTCGATGTCTTCGATTACAGATTTTTTTGTTCGTTACTTTTTTTACTACATCCCAACATGCTTTATTTACACTGAAGGTCTTTGCCGCTCCAACAAACCAAACATTTGGGAGAAAAGTAAGAAGGGTCAATAGACCACGGCTATAAAGCAATCTGATGAATATATTAGATTTTACTTGACATTGACAGTTGCGAGAGCGAAGAGCTGAGAATTATCACGAATTCTGAGAAAATTTGAGAAAATTTCTGAGGGTAGTAAAAGAATATTGATCCGATAATTGGTTTACATCACATTTCAGTTTTGAGAAAATATTCTGAGGGTGTCAAAATAATCTATTATGAGAGAAAATGATTAGACAATTTGTTTTAGGCGATCCAGCATTACTCATTTAGCAAACTGTGGAAACGACTTATTAACTTTAACAGTGTCGGCAACCACACTATGCTACTATGGCAACGAATCAATTCTTGCTTTTGGTATGAATTTTACGTTATTGAGTTTTAACATTGATTGTAGTATTAATAACGGTGCCCTTAAAAGCCGGGTGTACGATTCAAAGTCGGTATTTAGCTAGGACTCCTTTAGTAATAGTGACTAGCAATTAATTTTCACTTGCGAAATGTGGAAGTTCTAATTGAATTTGTAGCGTTTTTTTCTTGAACTTGTGAAAATTGGGATGTTTGCACATGAAGTTCGCTAAGTGATTGTGAGTGAGACGTGTAACAAGTGAGACGTGTATTTAATATTTCATAATACATCAAATTGAATAATCAAAATTGATTAAAATATGCCGATAACAAATAAGTGCCTTAAATGTGCTAAAGAAGTGAATGTTGATAAAGAGTTCCGTTTTGATAGCTGTATGTTGCCAATACATACAACATGTTCTGGATTATCCAGAACCGAAATGCAACTTATTATGTCGAAGGACAGTATCACATATAATTGTGATAAATGTACTAAAGAAAAAACGGAAATCCATGATCTACGTCAATTAATACTAGATCTAAAAAGAGAAGTTGAACTCTTAAAAAAAGGCTCTGAATGTCAATGCAAAAATGTAACCATGCCAGTCGACGAAATTATTACAGAGGTAACTGAACGTCAACGCCGGTCACATAATGTGATAATGTATAATCTAAATGAAAATGATAACTACGAACAAGATTATGTTGACGTAAAGAACATTATTAATCAAATTTCTACGATCTCAACAGATTACATTAAGGATCCGTTTAGGTAAATCTCGCATCAATAATAAACCTCGTCCCATTAAAATTATATTCAAAAATAGTGATGAAGCATTAAATATACTTCGAAATACCAAAAATTAAAGTTATCAATGATAAAATTTCCGTACGCTCTGACCTAACAACAATGCAGTTGGAACATTTGGCGAATTTACGTAAAGAATTGCAAGATAGAATATCTAATAACGAAAAAGATATTACTATTCGTTATATACGAGGTGTTCTGAAAATCATCAAATTAAAAAACTAAACCATTTAAAAATTGTATTCTATCAACATCTAGCTTATCAATATGTTACCAAAATGTTAGAGGATTAAATACAAAAATTAAAGACTTTTATACAAACTTGTTGTGTTCAGAATGGGATATAATAATTTTATGTGAAACATGGATACAAGAATGTGTAAATGATTCGGAACTATTTACCAAAAACTACAATGTTTATAGAGCGGATCGTAATTTAGAAGTGACAAAGAAAAAAACAGGTGGTGGTGTTCTTATTGCAATAAACGATACTCTTGAAACAACAAATATTGAAATATCTATAACTATACCAAATATTGATATTGTTTGTGTCCGGTTAAGCTTACTGGAAGGATTCATTTACATAATTGCTGTTTATGTACCACCTAAACTCTCTCTAACAAATTATATACAATTTTTCAATGATTTAGTAAATAATGAATTCCTGTTTTCCAATAAAATCTTAATTATTGGTGATTTTAATCTCCCTCAGTTATATGTAAACGATATAACTGTGAATTCGTTACTGAATTTAACAATTTAGTGAATTTACTGGATCTAAGACAGTTTACAATTTCCTGGCACATATTTCCACAACTAAATAAGTTAGTTAATAAATGATCATTATACTGTATTTTATTACTAACACCTTATAAATACATACATACTAAAAAAAAAAAAATACAAAAAAAAAAATTTCTTATTAAAAACAACAACAACAAATACAATTATTACAATCGTTAATTTTAACACAATCTATAGTGCTAGTGCTCACAGTATAACAGTAACAAACTAAAAACATTATTAAAAACTTTAAGTGTGAAAAGTACATAATCATATGGAGCAAACATTCTTTATTTTAACACAGTGCCGTATGTGGGATTGAAAACAAACCAGATAACGTAAGTTACCTAAATACAAAACCAATTGTTCTTATCGTGTTTAAAGCCGAAACCTATAAACAAATTAAAGTCGCTTTTGGATAGTGAAATTACTTTAAACAATCATTTAAAAAATTTCAAAAATTTTAAAACTGTTCAAATTAAAATTACCATTTAAATTAAAAACTTTTAATGTACACGTGATAAAAACCAAACATTTGAAAATTACGAAATAAATTAAAAAAACGCCCAACATTGGGGTACGAAGGTGAAATGTTAGATAAAATTACGTGATAGATTTGAACGGATTAAATCATAAAAGACTAGAAAAACTTAAACAAAAGTGCGGATTTAAAAAATCGTAGGTAACACGGAGTGAGGTAACGTTCACCCAGGTGTTTGAAAGAAGCTCGCGAAGAGCAAATAATTAAACGATGAATGTGATATAATATTAATCAAATTAAAAAACATTAAACATAAACATTCGAAATTCCAAATAAAACCTTCAATATCGCAAATAAACAATGTAAACGTTGGGAAAATTTAAACATTTAAATAACAGGTGTGCAGCTTAAATCACATTTGTAAAGAAGAATTTTAAAGGAATTACAACAATTGTGTATAAAAACGGTAAAGGCAAATAAAACATTACAGTAACGGTAACGATTGTATTAAACAAAACCTAATTCACAAAATCGTAAAATTTTAAAATAAAGTGAACGATAACAAGTGATTAAAAAAATTTAAAACACTGTCTAAATCACAAAGTAAAAAATTAATTTGTAATTAAAACGTTAGTTGATGGAGGGACCAGGACATCGTACTCAATCATAAATTACAAATGTGGAACAATAGGGAACCCTACACTAACAAAACCTCCTAAAAGATTTGTAACTTCAACTCAACCCAAGGAAAAGAAAAGTAAATGTAAGTAGAAGAAACACAAACATTATGTAGTAGTTATAATAACCAAAACCAATGTTATTTGGGTATCAGGGAAGCTTTCAGTATCCTTTTCCTAGCAAGTTTATTCGTCACAGATAACAAACAAACATACATGAAATAAAATTAGCAACTAATACAAACAACAATACATTAAAAATTATGAAATCTTCAACAAACTTTAAAAATAAACAATTACAAAATAAAATTACACACAAAGATAACACTAAACCTGTGCATAGTCGTCCTATAAGTTGGACCAAAAAAGTTGAAGGAATTAAAACGTTTAAATTTAAAAACCCAGTTATCCAAAAAACACCAATTAATGGAACCCACAGTAAATGTACCCAAGAAAGGAAATTTGTGGTATTTTCGTAAACAATAATCCTGTTATTCAATAAACATCCAGTACTCTTTTGATCAATTAAAAAAACTAGAAATCTTAAGTTATAAAAATTCTAAAAGTATTTAATTTGAGGTGGAGAAGGTCAAGTATTTAGTAATTAACACAAGGTTATTTAATACAATCCTTACCTTTTGGTATTAAACAAATAACATTTTGTATAATAACTTCTTAAAAAAACGTGGAGTTTATTTTTATACCCGTTAGGGTAACAAAAAAATTTAAAACTTAAAAATATTAACGTTAAACAAAGAAGTTCAATTGAAAGTGTACTTTTTATAAATATATTAAAATTTAGTAAAAAAAAACCAACGTTAAAAAAATATAAAAACCAAACACCAAGTACTCACAACTCAAGTCATTCCTATTGTAATTTTAAATTTATTCCAATCTTCTATATGCTTCTACATATAACTCAAAACACAAAGATTAAAAAAAAAACACATATTTAAATTGTTAAAAAAATTTAAACCAAATGTACATTCGTAAAAAAACATTTTCTCGCTTGTACGAAGTGAAAAGGGTAACTCTTATTCCATACGCCGAAGTGGAAAGACAGTAGATTTCTCACAAACAAACATGAAAAACAATATTCTGTAATTGACAAACACTTGACTTTTTTGTTAAAAAGTTAACCAATACCTACGAGGAAAAGATTTACATTACTAACAGATCACAAGCCGCGGAATTTATTCGGATACAAACAACTTTCCTAAATTAACAATCGTTGACACGCTGGGATTATATATCGAAAAACACATATCCATACCTGCAAGAAAACAAACATCATCGCCGATTTTTATCGCGTTTTCCTAATAGACAGAAACGTTAGTATAGGAAAACTATATTAAAAGTTTAATATTGTTACCGCAAACTCGAATTTACGTGACAAAAATTACTTCGCAAACAGACAAACGTTGACAAATTGTTAAAGAACGTAAGAAATTAATATAACACGTTCATGGAGCATACTGTTACAAAAATTGCAACCATTCTATGATAAGAAAGACGAAATCTCTATCGAAAATGAATTTTAATGTGGCAAGGAAGAATAATTGTACCATCGACTTTAAGAACGCATATTAAAATTATTACACAAGGACACCCAGGAATAGTACCATGAAAGCATTGTCCAGATTTTACGTTTGGTGGCCTCATTTAAACACTGACATTGAAAATACGTGAAAACTGTAAAACTGTCAAAGTAACCACAACAGTACAGAATACAGTGTATCGTGGTCCGTTCCTGAAAATGTATAAAATTAACGTGACTTTGGGACGTTTGAAAAATATGGTTGGTATAGTCATGCTTTCAAATGGAATGTTAACCTCTGAAAAAACACAGCAACTGTACGATTAAATATTTGTTAACTTTGGTTTAAAATCATAGTTTCCGACAATGGACGACAATTACTTCGAAAATTTCAACACTATTGTGGAAGAAAAATATCAAACAATTACAGCATCACCGTATCATCCAAAGACGAATGGATTAGCAGAACGGTTGGTACAACGTTCAAAGTCAGAATGAATTCGAGCAAGAATGATAATCAAACACAAATCCAAAGGTTACGGAATTTTATTTAATTACCGTAATACACCACATAATACGACTCTCAAAGTCCGAACGAAATGGTTTTGGACACGATTACGATCCGTTTTGAAACATAAAACCTGACGTGAAAGGAACTTTACGATAAAAACACTAAGTATGAAATAGAAAACGCTCAACCTAAACGGCAATTTCAACAAGATGACAATGTTTATGTTCGCACAAACATTGAAAACAATGGCATCCTGCAAGGGTCGTAGAGCGTACAAACAGACATTCTTATAAAGTCATGACTATGATGGAGTAGAAAGAAGACGCCATGCCGATCATATTCGCAATCGTAACGATAATTTACCATTTATTAATATACCTTCTACAATCAAGCCTACACACCTAATGCCGAATAGGAAAAAAATATGAATCTATCGCAGAAGAAGAGATAATTACGAATACCGACGCGACACCTAGTTGTTCTACATCTTTAGCATGTAACGAATCTCCAAGGGCAACTACAAAATGAATACTTCTATACCTGAGCAAATTCTACGTCGGAGTACCGACCGAAAACACCTAAACGTTTCGCAGACAAGACTTGCTTAAAGCCGAAGAAATGAAATGTAAAGGTTAAACGCGCCTGCGCGACAGGTGCTATTTCCCAACATACAATAGACAGTTAGTTAATAAATGTATTCTATTAACATACGTGTATTTTATTAACCTAAATCGACCACTCGTTATAAATACATAACACCATATTTCAAATTCTTCAAATGCTATTCTCGATTTAGTTCTGTCTAATGCAGATAACGCTGTTTTGGTTATAAAAGATGAAAATCCCTTAGTGAAAGAAGACTTACACCATCCATTCTTGAGTATAAAACTAACAATTTCAAAGGAACTAAAACTAATTGGATTAAATATAAACTATAAAAAATTTAATTTTAGAAAAGTTGATTACATCTCAATATATAAGAGATTGGAAAACATTGATTGGAAGACATGTATGGCAAGTAGCGACCCCAACTGTAATCTGCAACAATTTTATCGGATACTGAAGGAAATTTTAATGAATTTGTTCCAATAAACAGGAGTTCAAATAAATATCCAGTCTGGTTTACTACATCAATTATTAATAATATTAAAAGAAAAATCACTTTAGGAAATCATACCATCAAACTAAATCTGAACATGCCGCCAGTAACTACAAAATTCTTCGCAAATCATTAAAAATTGAAATCAAAACCGCCTACAACAAATACATACATAACTGCGACATTAACATCACATCAAATCCGAAACTATTTTGGTCTTTTATTAATTCAAAGAAGACATGTAGTTCTGTTCCGGCATCAATGTTAGTAAATGAAGAACTTATATCCAGTGGTTCAACAATTGCTGATGCATTCCGAGATTACTTTCGTTCTGTATATGTTGAAGATCGCCTTAATACAGCTGCATTTGAAATGTATTATTCACAAAACGATATGTTCCCGCACAATTATATTAGTAACCTAGTTCCTGTAACTAAAACGCAAGTAATTGATGCTTCTAAAAAATTAAAAGTACTTGTGCAGGCCCGGATCGTATTCCAGCCTATATTTATAAAGGCTATATAGAATTGTTGTCTGAACCATTAACGCATATTTATAACCAATGCATAAATAAATGTATCTTTCCTAATCTATTGAAAGAATCGAGAATTATTCCGATACATAAGAGTGGAAGTCGCTCAAAAATTGAAAACTACAGGCCCATATCAATTATCAATACGCCCGCAAAATTTTTGAAAAATTATTGTACGAACACATATTTGTCCAAATAAAAATAAGATCTCATTAAGGCAACATGGGTTTATGCCAAATAGATCGACAGTATCCAACCTGACTTGTTTTAGCCAATACGTTTGTGAAAAGATTGATTTATCCCTGCAAGTAGATGTTATATACACTGACATGTCTAAAGCTTTTGATAGAATCAGTCATATACTACTAATTAAAAAATGCGTGATATGTATGGTATGTCATCTGGTTTATGTCTTTTACTAGCAGACTATTTAAGGAACAGATATAACTATGTGTCATTTAATAATTACCGGTCACAAAAATTTCTTACTTTATCCGGAGTACCACAAGGAAGCAATCTGGGGCCATTACTATTCTTGTTATACGTTAATGATATAGTAGACTGTATACAGTCTTCTCAAGCTCTACTTTATGCAGACGACTTAAAAATATTTAACGTTATTTACGACACTGAAGGTGCAAACAAGCTTCAACGAGACTTAAACTGTGTAGTGAACTGGTGTGATGTAAACAACATGAAATTGAATGTCAACAAATGCTTTGTGGTATCGTTTAATAGAAAAGTGTATCCAGTGAAAGCTTCCTACAATTTAAATAACTATCTGTTATCACATAAAAACTGTGTTTGTGATTTGGGTGTGTGGTTTGACAGTAAACTCAGTTTCTCCACTCATGTAACAAATGTTGTAAAAAGTGCAAACAAAACTCTAGGTTTTGTTATCAGATCTACATCTGAATTTCAATCGTCATCAGCATTCACATCACTATTTAATTGTTATGTAAGATCTAAGTTAGAATATGCTATAATAGTATGGTACCCGTTGTACAACAAATATAGAAATATGCTGGAAAATATTAGGTATAGGTTCTTAAAGATTAAGTATTACCGCGAAAAGAATGCCTTTCTTCTTCATCAGCATGAATATTTAAATAGGTATTATAGTGATAGTCCTACAATCAATCAGCGCAAGACAATAATAATATTGTGTTATCTGCATAAACTGTTGTCAGGTAAAGTTGATAATCATTATATTCTACAAAAGATTGGCATTAGAGCTCCTAGGTTACATAGTAAGTTAAAATGTTATTTGTCAGTACCTACTTCTAATACCAATTGTTTTTAAACGCTCCCGTTTTCAAGATGTCAACATTGTACAATAGACTACCGGATAGTATTGATTTATTTGATGTAAATTTGTTAGAATTTAAAAGGAATTTAGAAAATATTTTAATTTGACACACGTAAATAATATTAAGAACATTAACGAATATTATATATACACGAATACACTTTTATTTCAATTATTTTACTTAAATTATAGTTGAATTATTTGTAAGTATTACTCTGTAATTGGGCTTCTTGCCTGTTGGGTAGTAAACATTATTATTATTATGAATGATATAAAGTCCAACTTTAGCAAGAATCAATTGAAAATTTCATATTTTAGTTTGACACGAGACCATAAAACGGATCAAGTTAAATCATTAAAAGAAACATTAGAAATCACGAGAGTAGAGAATTAATAAAATAACGCGTTTCATATTCATATAAAAGTTTTTTTTCAGAGACGTATTTAAGAACAACTGAACTCCTTTTGGATGGTGTGAACATAAGTTGAGATGAAGTTTTACACTCTAAAGTAGGTGCTTTTTTAAGGCCATTGACCAGCAACCACTTTCCAAAAGGGGTCCATACGTTTCTTAATACGTCCCTGGCAATAAATACATACGAAATATTTCGTTAATTTAAATCTTGAAAAATAGAATGCATAAATAATTTTGAAAGCATTAGTCAATTGTTTTCAACGCACATAAATAGAGCTAACGTTGTTCCAAGTTCAGTTGCAGTTTTTGAGTTTTTAATATTATCCGTATTATAAAACGCATTGAAAATAAATTGTTTACCTTGGAATTAAAGCGTGATAACCTAAGGCTAAATCAAGGTAATAAATATATGAGTATTCTGATAGTCGCCCAAACATAACATAACTGCAAAAATTTCTACAAACAAAAATGTTTACTTATGTTACATCGATAGATGTCGCATTTGCTTGTTTATATTGACAAAAATATAGTATTTAATTCAATTTTCGTGATTTCTTTTGTAGTGTGTTTGAAGTACTTATTAAGTGACAAAAATCAAAAGAATTGTAAGTATTTTTTTTTGTTTTGATTTTCGACTGATATTGCTCCAAGTTTTTTAATTGGATAGTTAACATTTTTATAATTTCGTAAAGATGTGAGAGATTCTTGATTACCTTGACAAAAAAATTCCAATTAATTAAAGTGTTTACTTAGACGGGAACTTATGTACGTCACTAGTTTTAATTAGACGTTAAATATGTTTACCATTTATATGGTATAACACATTTACCATATTTGGCCTTCCTAAAATTAAGTGAATTTCAAATGAAACGACCAATGTGGGGTGGTGTAATACCCAATTTTAAATAAAAATAGACCTATTAGTAATTTTAAAAACTGAAATTAACAGGTATTGTTTTTTTTTATTTGATTCCCTGTTGCGTAGGTGTAGTTTTCTTTGATACCTTATTTACAATGTTGACGGTATCTTGTGCAAGGCAATTGCTCAGGTCTGCATTGAAAATCCCATTTTTACATTGGGATACTAATCATTCTATTCCGAATACAATTTACTTCCAAAGTACAAAAGCATTAAAGAAACAAGTAAACTTGTTACTTATTTTATTGACCGAGAATATATAGCTATGTTTTAAATAAAATGCGTAAAATAAATACTAAAAGATGCAAATTATTATTATCAGCAACAGATATAGCGCGGGTTGATGTCACGTCAAAAAGTAATCGTACTAGACTTACTTTTTTTAAATAGAACGCCCTGTATATTTATATGTATTTTATTTCTCTAATAAATACCCATTTTAAAAACCACAGACATTTTTCAAAAACTAGATTTTACAGAATCACCCTGTATCTTTGAAACTATAATAGATAACGATATGTGGTTATCTCCATTGCGTTGCTTTCGTATTGATGTTTAAATCGCTCGTAAAATTTAGTGTTTAAAATAAAAATAGTAGTAAAGTGTGTTATATTTTTGAAATGGGTATTTAGGATAAATAAAATAGATAAAATATACAGTTCTATTTAAAGTAGTTTGGTCGATTACTTTTGATGCCTACTCATTTGAAAACGGCATTAGAGTCTACGTAAAAATGCCGGAGCAATGTTTTTGCAGAAATTGAAAATTTTCATCAGAAAACAATTTGCAGACATTTTCTAAACTGCAGATATTCGAAAATCACTCTGTATCTCCGACACTGCAATGAATATCGCCATGCGGTTTCAGCCATTCTGTTTTTCATTAAAAATACGCCTCAGACACCGACCTCAGTTTTTGCCTATCTCAATTGGATGAAGGAGTTTCTCTTTTAAAGTGTCGAAAATGGCCCACTTTGTACACAGCAAACATAAATGTTATGTTTTACCCGCGAAAAATAGGTACTTGTCACTTTATGTGATGAATAACCTAGAATTGCAAAAATTGCTGTGCGTACTTTTGTTACGCCCTAAAAAAATCAAGAAAAACCTAGATTATTTCGCTCATCTTAGCATCTTTAAGGTTAATGAAAGAACTTTGTTGTTGGTACCACCATATATTAAATAAAAGTACCGCAGATTTGTAGAAATCATATATGGAGAAATGTCAAGCTGATTGCGGTTTGTTTGTCTCCCAAGAAAATGGAATCCTATGCGCATTTCGAAATTTTACATAATTTTTATGTAAATGTTGGATCTTTTTCAATTTTAAAATTGTGTTTATGTATTTCAAGGACGTCTCGTAAACACAAACGTAACTGATTGTAACAAGTCACGTAAAGAATCGTTGAATTAACTTTAAGTTAATGTTTAGGTTTAGGTTTAAGTTTGTTGTGCAAGGCCCTTAAGTGTTAAACTACTCAACTCGAATCTTGCATAAGATAACAACGTAGAATTGGCAAAATAAAGTAAAAGAGACAAAGGCGAGATCAAAGAAGAACAAAATACTTTTTGCAACCGCGTAATTGTTGAATAGTGGAGGATATCTTCCACCTACAGAACACTTTGTACTTACTTTACTGGTTTACTGCAATCGTTTTTCGGAAGATCCATTTTGCGGTTGATCCTGTATCTATCAGCGCCCGATATATATTTGATATTGTACCAACAATTTAAAGAAATTCGTAGAGTTTGTAAGACAACATGCATTGAAGTATACGAAGCTAAGCCGGTTGTGATTTCTTAACTTGTTCTGTATTTGGTAGGCGATCAATTATGTTTCCTTTATTAATCGAAATATTTGGGCACATTATTGTAATGTTCCACTTTCCGCACGGTTACCCAAGCACGATAGTATGTTAGACGAATAATGAGAACGAAAAAACCGATTTAACTGAAAACTTATAACTTTATTGTATATTCAAATGGACATGGTCTACCGTAACTGGATACCAACTTTCTTATTTTAAATACAATGTCACAATTTTTATTTTATTTTTGGTTTCCGCATAAAATTTTACGCCTTCCACTACTAGGTTTGGTTTACTTATCTTTTACCATTATTAAGAAAAAATAATAATTTCAGGCGCTTGCAACTGACTGATATTCGGGGGGAAAAAAAATTTTAAAAAAAAAAAAAAAAAAAAAAAAGACAAACTTCGAATAATAATTTTTAATAAAATGATACTAATATAAAATAACAGATAAGGTTTTTTTTGTTTTTATTTGTTTTTTTTTTTTTTTTTTTTTTTGAAATTTTTAAAAATATTTAAAAAAAAAAAAAAAAAAAAATAAAAAAAAAAAAAAAAAAAAAATAAAAAATATTATTTAAAAAATAAAAAAAAAAAAAAATATATATTAAATAAAAAATAAATAATAATTTAAAATAAAAATTTTTTTTATATTTATTTTATTATTTTAAAAAAAAATTATTAAATTAAAAAAAAAAATTAAAAAAAAAAAAATTTTTATTTTATTTTTTTTTTATTTTTTTTTAATTTTTAAAAAAAAAAAAAAAAAAAAAAAATATAAAAAAAAAAAAAAAAAAAGGACTGATATGTGTCCAAACACAAAAGTAATATCAAACAATGAAAAGACTCATAATTAGTCTAACATCTAACTTGAATATATTGATTCATATCCTCTTTTTTTTTTTTTATTTTTTTATTTTTTTTTTTTTTTTTTAAATTTATTTTTTTTTTTTTTTATTAATATATTCAGACAAACTCGAAAAAAAAACAAAAAACCAACGATATGCCCAAAAAAAAAAAGACCTAGTTTTAATTTTTTAATTCATATAATCTTATATTCAGACAAACTTCGAATAATAATAATAAAATGAGACTAATATTAGTCGAATATCTACTTTTATTCATTCAGAATGTACCGATTATCATTCCTATAACGACTGGTATTCAGACAAACTTCGAATAATAATAATAAAATCATTCCGATTATGTCTGATATCTAATGTAGTATTTATTCATTTTAATCCTCATAACTAATCACCATTACATTATCACTACTATGAATACGGTGCCGTTCAGTTTGAAATAAGTACATAAAATCCTCCTTTAATTTTAGGTTATATTTTATCATTTTAGATTGTATACAAAAATAAAATGGACATAGTAAGTACATAAAAATATTATATTGATAATCACTAGTTTTAACTGATACTCTACCAGTACACAACAAATAACTATTAAATGGCTTTGTCTTAAAACTATCCACACCTTCAAATGAAAATTTATTAGTTTTTCCGTTTACAAAATAACAATCAAATTGTAAGTTTTTATTTGTTATGTCATATTCTTTTAAAATAAAATAAGAAATATTTTTAAAAATACAAATAACCTCTATTGTGAATAGTTTCCCATTTCTATAGAGAAATAGATCCTTACTATAATTAGTTCCTTTATAATTAATTTTGATGGCATATGTGTATTCAGTTTGTATAAACTCATCTTTTACAGTACTTCTATAAAAAAATCTTCAGACACATTTCTTTGATAATATTTAAGAATAAGGCAATCGTTTGTCCGTGGTGTCAACAGAAAAGACGTAAACTTAAATGCACACTTCTTTGCTATAGACAAAGACACATTGCGTCTGGACGAGGTACTCTTAGCATAATTATTAATTTCTTTGTGTTTTGCTTCAAATCTCATTGTCCAAAAATGTTTAACAGGACCGGACTTTCGAATAACGTTTGGGTAGTGTACCAATAGGTGATGTTTTGGTTTTAAAGATTCGCTGAACAATTCCATATACAAGGAATGATGAGAGGAAATCATAGATTCCAAATATACTATCTTCATTTTATCAAATTCTGATGATAACACTAAATTCGTCAATTCACTTAATTGAGATATATAAAAAAAAACGCGATTACCTTCCTCGACAAGATCACCTACGAACAATGAAAAAAAGCGTACCAAATTCAAAGATTCTTTCGCAGTTATATGAAGAGTTTTATTTTTTAAATGCTGTGGCTTAATAGGGTGACATTTGTTTCGAACTTCAATCTCACCATAATTAAAATTTTGCACACGGTAATTAAAAGTTTCGAGTGAAAAAGTTTTTTTTTACAAAATGTTGCAGTACATTAACCAGACCATACTTTATGACACCTTCCAGCATATCGTGCATTACATCAACAGATGGGTTATCTGACACATCAAAAGATGAAATTGAGTTGAAAATAGGTATAAACTTAATTCCAGTTTCAGCATAAACATTATTTTCAAATGTGGCTTCATCATGCTTAAGACGACACAAAGAGGTATCTTCACGTAAAAGGGATGAACTTCTTTACTAGCTACACAAAACCGGCAGTAATAATCATGTGAAAATGATTGCGAAAAACCGAGCCACTTGTTTAATGCTAAATTGTCACCGACTACTAACCCCAACAAAAAATATACTCTAAAGTAGCCGTTCTCGGTCACAATATCTAATCCTTTTATTTTTTGTATTAGCGGATAAAGTAAGGAGTTATATGAATTGTTTTTTAAATGTATTGCCTTGACAAACATTGCTGGGAAATGATATGCAAGTT